>CAJVPP010000437.1:0-32397 GCA_910592005.1 Funneliformis mosseae | reverse complement strand
TATTATTATATTATTATTATTACTATTATTGTGTTATTGTGAAATCGATTTATATTGCATCATTCTTAAGTCTAACTTTTTCATTTTAAGCTGATACTCCATGTGTGACTGCTCTATTTCAAACTCCATTTTTTTTTATAATGTTTCAGCTTTAGTTTGTTTAACCTTTAATTCTTCTCTTTTAAAAGCTGATTCAGCTTCACAAACTTTTCTTTCAAATTCTTGCCGCTTACTAAACTATTCATTTTTAAGATCAAGCCTTTTTTCCTAAATCACTTGACGCGTATTACCTATAGAAATAATAGCTTCAGCCAATGAATCCTGTGAAGAAGATTTTCATTTTTTGGTAGCTTTGTCTATTATTTCTATCACTAGAGCTTCTTCATTAATTTCTTTCTCTTTATAACTGTCAAACAATTGAGTAGTATCAGAAAAACTATCTACCATAAACCCTGGATTATGATTTTTACGTGTTCTAAATAAGGCATTCAGTCTATCAAACCATTTCCATTTTGCTTGTGCTTCTCTTCCTGTTTGGTTTTCCTTTTCCTTGATTTTATTATACTTAGTTATAAGGCGAAATAATTTATTCTTTATCTGCTTTCATGACTTTTCTGGGAAAATCTTATTAGCAGCTTATTTAGCAAAGTTAGACTTGTTTTTTTTATAAGCAGCGAAATTATCCTCAAAAAAACCTAACAACAATCCTGTACTTTTATCATCCCAACCTGTTTCTTCTTTAGCAAGCTCTAGTTTTCAATCAGTCTTCTTTTTAAAAGCTCTTGCAGTTGGCAAAGGTGTTACTTCCTGAATTTCAGGTAAGGTTTGTGGTAAAGCAACAGCAATAATATCGGGATTTTGTACAAATAGTTCTTGCGAATATCTTTGTAAAGATTCTCGTAGAAGTTTTTGTGAAAGTCCTTGTAGCACTTGTAGAGCTTATGAAAGTTCTTGTGAAAGTTCTTGTGGAAGTTCTTGTGGAAATTTTCGTGAAAAGTCTTGTAAAGGACCTTGTAAAATTTCTTGTGAAGGTGGTTTAAGAGCAATTGAACGAAAGGGGACTCTTGAGTTAGACATTGTAAAGGTTATAACTTCAGCAAAAATTTAGTTAGACACGAAGACATGTCTGTTTTAATAAAATCGTCAGAAGTAAATACCAATTTTTATAGATCAGATTGATTAATCACTGATCGTTTTTTTAGCCAATAATTTAGGGGTAAAATTTCTGATCTGAACAATCTGATCTAGAACTGAACAGGGCTAATCTATCGATGCGCAGTTTTTTTTATATCAATATATCGTTCATTCCTTTCTTTACATTTGAGTAAAAAAAGATTTGAAGATCTCTACTCTTAAGAAAGTTAGATGAGAGCTAAAATTTTAAGGTTAAAATTATACATATTACAATATATTTTATTTAATACCAAGTTTAAAATATTTTTTCTATTATTGCTGCTTCTTCATTATCTAATATTTCATCATCTAATAAACTATTCACTTTTTTATAATCTTTTTATATAGGATTTTACATTAAAGATAACACCTTTTTTATAGAATTTTTTACAATTATTATTTTGTTCTGAAAAAGATTTATGATGAAAAGTATGATCATATACAAATATTATACCTTCTTCTTAATCTAAACATTTACATTAATCACAAATATTATTTGATAGTGGTTTAAATGTATAATATCTAGTGTATTTATAATTTTACTTTTAAATTTAATGTTGCAAGTTCCTTTAATAAAAAATATAGGTATATTTGATATTTTTATATTTTGATTTAACGTTAATTCAAGAATTTTTTTATAAAAAAAATAGCCGAAAAATATTTTTTAATAGTTTAAATCTAAACTTTCTATTTTGGTAATTTTTATGACGATCAATTTTATACCAATCAAAATTAATAATTATGTGATATTTCAAAAATGTTCATCACAAAATTCAACCAATAAAATCGCAGATAAGTTAAATGTCCATTATGCTCGTGATTGATAAATTTTGGATAAATACTAAATATCGATCTAAGTTGAATCTTTCAAATATGTTGTCAGAAGTCGCCACTCCACAATTTCAAATCCATACCTACAGTCATTTATTTCAATCACAACAGATACATTTTCAACTTACATTACTTAAAGATTCCGTATTTATATGGGTTGGTACTGAAGGGAACGAAATATTAGGAGACTTGGCGATTATTATGCCTCCACTTTTACGAAACAAAGGTTCTATCGGAACAACCGTATTAAAAAATGATGTGGAGGAAATTTCTAAGCAGTTTGGACAGAAACTTGGTAATTTATTCAACGATTTAATAAATTATGGTTATTTTGAACTTTATTTTGCAAGTTACTAAAGTATATCAATTATTCGTTTCATCTATCTTAAGCTACTAAATTTAATAAGCAATTCTTCGTCAGCATCAATTTACCACCAAATACGGATGAAATGATGCGTTCTTTTGCCGAGAAGTTCGTTCTTGACATATTAAAGAACTTCTTTTCATAATTTGCTTTAAATTAAAATTTTCTTGAATAAATTGTTTATGTCTTGCTTAATAATACTTAAACGTTTTCTTTAAAATATCTGAAAATATTTTAATTAACTGGGTTTTTTCCTGATATTCCTTGTTTTGACTTTTCCTGCAAATTTTCTTTTCTTGAAAGTAACTTTACTAGAATCTTCATCCTTTATAGAATCTTCGGGTATTTGATTATCCAATGGAAATGTTTTCTCAACCACTTTAAAATTCCTCAGATCATCTGGATCTTCTTCATCCTCATCATCCTCCTGAGGAATTGTCTCTTGAGATTTTGATTCATTATCAACTTGACTCTTTTGAGGAACAGCTGGTGGAGTCACAGGTCTCCACTCTCCAATCACTACCTCAGTACCATCACCCGAACCAGATTTTTTATTTAATTCTGTTGGATCAAATGAATCTGCTGGTGGTATATACGAAGAAGATTCTGCACCTGAACTTGCGTATATCATATCATGTTCACTAAGCGAACTTTTACCAGGTGGTGCTTTTGTGTTACTTTTAGACGTAAATGTTGCCATTGAAGCCCCCGGTGCTTCAAGTATGATATCTTTTTTATATTGTTTCATTGCCGCCTAAAATTTTCGTGTCAAAGAAATTAATTTAATAAAATATAAATTTATTTAAGTAATATTGGAAATTCATTACCCTTTCAATCCTATCTAATTCTCGTTTGGTTTTTTCATCTTCCTTTCGATTTTCATGATCTCTACGACGAATGTCACGTAAAAATTTTTCAACATTTTCTTTATGTTTTTTACCTTGTTCATGCATTGTACGGCTCTATTAATAATAAAATCATTTTTATAATAACCTTCTAAGTTCATGAACTAAACGTCAAATCGAAAAATCCTTACGGGTTTATTATCCGCAATATAAATGCGGCAATATTGACACCAATGCTTTTGTTGTGATATCCAATAATCTGACCTAAAAAATCATTTGTTAAATAAAAGAAGTATAAATTAACCTAAATTTTTCATGTATCAAAGCCCTTTTTTTTCCATTAATTCGAATTTATAACTAACATTTTTGCAATGAAATTTCTTAAAACAAATGGAGATTGTTGAGAAAATTTTTCTGAAATACTTTGTGGATCAAAATAAAAATGTAGACGGATTTTTTTGCCGGGTCACATTTACTTAATTAGGAGTGACATATTATTGTTTGGAACAATTTAACAAATCTCTAATATTAAATACCCGGCAAATAAATCCGGCTAACATTTTTTCCGGAACATCAAATCTATTTATAAGAAACATATAGAAGTGATACAGATATGTTAGTAAAATGTAAATCTAAAATAAAGAAATTAATCTTATTATACTTTGATATATTTGGATTTGAAAATATCAACAGAAATATTAATAAAAAATTGAAAAGAAAACAAATTGCTAAAAAATAAAAGAAAAGGAAAAGATCAAAAAAGAATATATAATAAATGGATAAGAGATCAATTATCAATAATGCATTTTACTATACTCTTTCTTTCTCTCACATATTAAAATTAAATAATTAAATGGAAGGTTTGCTATTAAATTATGATTCACTATAATTTTAATAGTAAAAGGCACAAATAATAAGCTATAATTCAAATGAACATTATCCTTCAAAACTTAATAAGTTTTAGTTTTAAATTTAATTATATACAGCATTCATAACTTAAAATCCAAATGATTATTCTTATTTTATACTAGAATAACAATAATTTATCATTTTCTATAAAATTGATAATCAATCAATAACCATTATTCCAAAAGTGTAAATAAAATAAACATTTCTTTTTATTCAAAAAGAATTTCTAAAAAATTTTAGTATCAATTTTATTACTAAGTACATATTTTTTTTTTGCTATTTAAACTTACTAATTAACTCTTTTGCTTTGGTTTCTATTTTAATTTTATTATCTATTTTCTTCATAATAATACCAAAAATCCTATCTTCAAAACTAACATAAGTATTAATAGCATTAACTATAATACTGGTTTAATAAATAGTTTTATCATAGAAATCCCTTTCTTTTTATTTGCTTTATTTATTTTTATTGAAAAATTAGCATTAAATTTAATTTTTTTATAGGCATTAATAAGAAAATTTCTTATATTTTTTTTGTCTTGATATTCAATAACCATTATCTTATATATTATTATTATTATATATTATTTCATTTAAAATATTATTTGTTAAGTAAAAATTTGTTTATTTTTAAATACTAGAATATCTTAAACAACAGGTGTTATTTTTTTTTATCACCTCCTATTATAATTCCTTCAAAAAATAATTTAATATAATAAGATAAATATATTTAATTTAAAGATTAAATTTAATTCAAAAATAAATAAATAACTGTACTTATTCATAATTTTTTTTTCAATACTATATATTGAAAATAATCTAAGTAAAAATTTTTTTCTTTTAAGTAACGTAAAAAATAAGATATATGCATTAAAAATGTATATATATATAAAGTAATATCATCTTTTCTATATAATCTTAAAATTATTATTACATTATTCACTTGACTTATAGTAGAATGATAAAATATTCTTATTCAAATTTTCACATTTTTTTCAAATCCTAGGATTTCTTCATTAATATAAGATAATTTTTTTAAATTTTATATAATCGATAAAATTTACGTCATAAATTTTAAAATTTATTTTATATGATTCAGATATAAATTCACTTACAGAAAAGTATTACAATAATATTTTTTATCAGATTTCATAGAAAAGTCCAATTCTAAGTACTTTAATCAGACTAAAAAAATTTAAAATAAATATGAAATTTACTTATTTTTTTCAATTTTTTTTTTAAAGTTTTATACAAATTATTTTTTAAATAAATCTTTAAAGAAATATTTTATTAATATATCAAAAATTCGTAAAAAGATATGAAATTCATTAAGAACATAATTAAATAAATCAATTATAAGAAATAAAGAAAGTCTTTTATTTTCTAATTAATAAGAATAAAATATAAATATTTATATATATATATTTTTAAAAATCATATAATTTTAATTTATTACCTTTAACATTTCTAGTATGTAATTAAGAAAGATCTATATTATAATGAGATTTTACATTATATTCATAATATAAATAAAAATATTCAGTCCTCTATATTTTTAGAATTTACAGTATAAGGTGTTCAGAAATATATAGTGGTAAATCTCAAAATATGTATATGTTAATAAATAAAATATACAATAATATGTGTTCATAATACTAGTAAATTATATTTAAATATTTATATTTTAGGTAAAATTATTAAAGTAAAAATAATTCGCAAAAATAATCAACTTATTTATTTTATTATAATATAAAAATTAAGTATTGAAATAGATTTTCAAATAGGCACATTCTTCTTTCACTTAAAATATTTTATAATTAGAAAAACTGCACTTTATATCTATTTCAGCTATTGGTAATTAAATATAAATCAATATTATTTTTGATAAATTTGATAATATTAAACTTTTTTCTTTTCAATATTTATTTAAATCCAAATTCTTCTTCTTTAAATACTTTTTTCTAATCTACTATAAATACTTTATTGATCTAATAAAATATTTATAAGATTTTAAAATTCAATTATATTAATATATAATAAAATATTTTGTTTATTAATTTGTGTATAAATAAACTGAAAATCAAAACATTAAATATCTTTAAATAAAAATAATGTTGAATGATATTGAATATACTTATTCCATTTGTTTAATGCAATTTGATATGCTTATTTAAAATAAGGTTTAAATTCTAAAAGATCAATATTATTATAATTATATTTTGTAATTATTTCTAATGAAATTAGTAGATTATTTGCATTATATTCTAATGCAGCTTGAGTTTGATTCACATGATTAGCAATAAAAGCTATTAAAGGTTTATTTCTAATTTTAAAAAATCTAAATCAGAAACAAAACTAAATAAAATAAAGTTAATTAACAATTTAATTTAATGTTATATAATTTAATAATTAATTTAAAAATTTATTTACTGATTTGCATTAAATTTAATAAAAAGAGCTATAATTTCAAAATTAAAAACTGCTATCTAATCTGAAAATGTCTTTGCTAAATTACAAATTGCTTTACTATTATTATCTAATTTTTCTTCTTTAATAAAAATGATACAATATATAAAATATAATTATTAAGCTAAAATATAAATTTAAACTAACTATTCCAATACATTTTTACTAGTAATAGTGATAAGGTAATATTAGGATTAGAATTTTCTACTAGAATTTTAAAAAGCAGGTAAAGAAGGATTATTAATAGTATTTGTAAAAAGATAACTAATTCATCTTCTTTTCTTGCTAAAGATAATTTAATTTTAATAATTAAAGACTTATTTTAAGTTATCAAAGATAAGTTAATGTTATTTTCAAAGATTTTCTAAAGTTATTAAAAGTATATAAGTGTTTTCTAATAGAAAGAGAGAAAACTACCAAAAATATTTTTTTTGAATTAATGTTAAATCTGGATTTATTTTATTAAAAAAATAATATTTAAAGTAAAAAAAATTTTTTTGGTAATTTTCTTTCTTTTACTGTAAAGTCAAGAAATCTTAAAATAACTTATTATGTAATCATTTACAACAAAATAGATAAAATTAAAGGAAATATAACAAAAAGAGATTAGGAAATAATCAATTTAACAGAGGATTATAAAGGAAAAATAATTAGACAAAAATCACATAATATTAGATAAATAATTAACTGGTATAATGTAATGAAACACAAATCATCTGATATAGCTATTAGATAATACAGTTATATGGAACACAACATAATCAGGAGTATACAAATCATATGACATAACTAAAAGAAAGTACAATAACTGAAATATAATATAATAGCTAGAATGTGATATGATAACTTGAAACTTATGAATATGCATAAATATTATATAAAGACGCAAATGAAAAAAATCAATGAACTAAGAATATGTAAGGGAAGGATCAAAAATAATATCATTTAATAATGGAGGGAGAATACTACAAAGTGATATAATACACATAAATTTTTACCTATACTTCGTTATTCCCCACAACTTAGCTATATAATTAGATCAACACTTAATAATAATGAAATAAAAATTAGTGATTATGATCAAATTCCTCAAATAATTAATAAAATAAAAGGTGAAGAAATACTTGCAAGTAGTGTTTGGGCATATATTTTGCAGGTAAATTAATTTTATTTAATTAGATCATACTGTATATTATTTAATATTTATTAATGTTAATTAATTATATTAAAAATACAGGTTCTGCTATCTAAATTTCCACTAGTGATAATTGCATTAATTCCTAATAATAGTTCTTATAAAGCATCTGAAATCACTAATCTTCATCAAAAACTCTTAATAGATATTGCATCCTAATTAAATTTACATATTTTAAGTATCAATTCTGATGATGCATTAGTTGAATTTCAGATCTAAACAACAATTCAAAGTATGGTGGTAGATCAAAGATTATAACTAATTGATACGAGATTTAATGTAATATTTAGTTGTCCAATTTTGCCATTAGTTAGCCCTATTTTAAGAGTCTAGAACCCAAAATACGTCAAAAAAACTTGTCAAAATATAAGTATGTCTGATGCATGAGTTTTATTACTTAGATGATCAATAGCACATTTTGATCATTTTTTACATATCTCTTAATGCTTAGATTCTATAATGTATAAACAAGATGTTATAAAACTTGATCATCAGGATGATGGTGTTGCATATAGAGCTTTTTGTTTATTTAACTTAAAAACTGTTTATTTGCAACATTTGGAAAATTCTGACAAAGAGATGTGTGAATTTTTTTGTTTTACTATTTATATTTGGTAAGTTTTACGAAATTACAGCTATAAATAAAATAAATTATCTAATTAGAATTTTTATATATTAATTATTAAAGAGAACTGGTTGATTGTTACCTTAACTGAAAAATTAATCCATTAGAATGTATTAAAATGATTATAATATCATTTTTTTTCCTTCGATTTTGGCATCAGCATATATTAAATTTATCAGAAATCTATTCCAATTTTATCAGTTTAAAAAAAAACTTTTTAGCCAATCAAAGTTACTTTATTCTTATATCATTAGCAAAATCAATGGTTCTTCTGGTAAAAGCATACCATGAATATTATCTATCAGTTCCTTTACTTCCATGGATGCATAAATCTGAAGCAGCTGAACATTTTTTTAGTATAGCTTGTCAAATAACCTCTGATTTTACTTATAGTGAACTATTTTATTTTATTTCAAAAATTGCATAACATTCTAAAGCATTGAAAAATAATATTCAATATAGGAAAGATAAATCAGTATGTAAAGGTATAATAAATAAGATATAATATGAAAAATGTTTTTTGACTTAAATTTAATACAAAAATTTATTATTAATGATATCATTTTGAATATAATGATACCAATTTAAATATTGATCTACTTAATGTTTTACATGATTAGCCAACAGATTCTGCTATATGTGATTGTTTTAAAGATTCTTTTAATATTATAGCAGAATTATATGAAATGTTATGCATAAATATTTCATCTAAAAATAACACTAGATTATTTTATGCTTATATGGAACCAATAATTTTAATTCAAAATCCAAAAAATTATGACATTTCAATAGATAATAGAATAAACAAACCAGATGAAGATTTACTTTTAAAGGAAAATGAAATTTCTATGACTATTAATATTGCTTCAAAACAAACTGGTTCTTTTTCTTTATCAGATGATAATATACCTGAATTAAATGCAGAAGAACTTATTAAACAAATTAATTTAATTCAAAATACTCAATTTTTATTACTTCTAAATTTAGAAAATAATAATAATAAATTAATTTTTAATTTTTATTCGTTGTTTATTAAACTTTAAATTTAACAAATCCTAATTTAAATAATAATTAATAATTTAGATATTTAATATATTCTTTCAAATGAACAATTAAATTTTGTTCAAATAATAGAAATTTGAACTAAATATAAAACCTATAGTTCAAAGATCTTAGAACATATATATCATAGTGAACAAATCGCAAGAAATAGTGATCTAAGAATAATAAATCCAAATAAAGCAAGTCATATCATCGCATATTGTGTCAATAATAAAAATCCAGAAATGCAATTTATTATACAACATGAAAAACATTGGATGAAAAACAGAAAAACTATGGTGACAAATCTTGCATATTAACATAAAGAAGAATTGCAAAAAATAAGGAATTTAAGAATAAAAAGAAATGAAATATTCATTCACTTATTTGCAAAAGTAAGTTCTATTTATATTTATATACTTTTATATATTTTTTTTAATTTTTCTTTTTATTAACAATTAATTTTATACAGTTCCAAATATTGAATATGCTAATGTTAATGTTAATAATCCTTTATCAAATAATTAATTTGTTATTGTGATTTTTGGCTTAACACTTTATATTGCACGTGTTGTAACTATATATTACAAAGTTTATAATTACTATTCTTATCATGCGAAAGAAATAACTGATCTTAACAATTTACCATATATCACGCTTCATATATTTATGCCAATTTATTTTAACATTTTTTCTGGTATAACTAATGAAAAGTCAAAAATTTTTACACACCACCAACCTGATAATATTATCTATCATTTAGCAAATACAGATATTATTGTAACTGAAAATTCTTTGAATTTAAAAGGATTTAGAAAGAAAGTATACAATTACTTTAATCGTAAAGACATAAAAGAAATAATACTAGTTTAATACTAGTTTTAAATAAAATTTATTTTTTATATAAAATTAAATATATTGACTAAGATGTTGAATTTGCTTATTTTAAATGATTTTTTAAACTAAGATTTTAGTTTGTGTAGAGTTTTTAAGTAAAAATAATTGCTTAGAGTTACAGTAAAATTATGCTGATCATTTATGAGTTATATTGAAGATGTTCAGGGTCCTATATTATCCCTTTCAGTTCATTAAACTTATCTCTAAACTAATTTTTCAAAATATACAAATAATAATTATTTAATATAAAAGTGTTTTTATTAAAGAAAATAATGAATATAAAAATTCCTAATAAGTAATTATAAAACTGTTTGTCAATCTAAAACTGATTTTTCTAAAACTACCTAGAATTTTAAGAGTTTATAAATGAAAATTTCTATGACATCATTAATATCTTTCTTATCAGATTTTTATTCAATTTCTACTTGTATTTCTATGATTTCTGTTTGTATTTCTATTTTCTATTTCTGATTTTCTATTTCTTTTTATATTTTATTTTCTTGTATTCTAAATACAGTTAACTACAAGTATTTAGCTAATTACATTACTTAATTAATTATATTATTATTTATCTAATTAATTATATCATTTGTTTATTCTAACTATATTTGTTTAACAATTATTTACTGTGTCATATCACATGAATTACTGTATCTTAATTAATGTATTATCTTATATAATTACTATTTTGCTATCTAATAAATTATTTTCTTAACAATCATAATCTAATAGATTAATTAGTTCTATAATAATATGTATCCAAAATTTATGAATTTTTATTCAATAATAATGGTTTTTTATTTCTATTGTATAAGGTTTAATAATCATTTTTGAAAATCTGATTTACACTTTAAAATATTTTAATGAAAAATTACTAAGCTATAATAAATATTATTCTAGTATTAATTCAGATTTATATAATATTTTATATGCCAAAAATGCTATAAATATTTTTCTTCAAAGATATTTTTAAAGTAATATATTAAAGTATTCTATTCAAAAGAAAAAGCAATAAATATGAGAATTGAAGAATTTAAATTGTAGCAAGATTAATTTAGTATAGAATATACAAAAAGAATTTATATAATAGAAAATTCAAGTCATATAAATGATGATTTACAAGATCAATTATTTTAACAAAAAAAAATTTTAAAGAAAGTTAAAGGAAAGAAAGGAAGTTACAAAAGTAGAACTCAAATGAAAAATCATGGTAACAAAATTATCTCAATTTTAAAATTTAATAAATTTTTTTTCTTATACTAAAATTTTAATTATTTTAATTTAAACTTTTTATAATATCATACTAAAACTCTAATTAATTTTAGATATACTATTTTAAATTTAATAAATTTAATCATTCCTATTAAATTATTTTATTAATTTTTAATATTATAATATAGTAATATTATAATAAAGAATAATATAAGAATTGGGATTTATAATTGTGATTACATGATAACTTAATTTTCTTAAATGAAAATAATGACAAAAGAAAATTTTTTTTGAAATTTTAAAGGATATCATTTCTGATTCTTTCTTAATACTTATATAGTTTATATTATCAAAAAGAAAATTAATGAAAATATTAAAGAAAAATATAAATATACTTGAATACAAAAGAAAAAAGAGAATTATTATGAGAATTGAAGAAATAGAAAAATTGAAGTAATAAATTAGTAAAAGTAAAAGAAAATTTAAAATAGAAAATAATAATATATAATAACATACATAATAAGATACAAAATTATCTTTAAAATTGTAAATAAAAAGAAAACATAAAAGAATAAATAAAACAGAGTTTGAAAATAAAATTAATAATATCACTGCAGAATTCTTTAATTCAAATCAGCTACATCTTTAAGTTCTTACTTGAAGTTACTAATTGCAGTTAAAATATTAAAATTTATCTAACTCTTAATTTTATCAAATTTATATATTAAACTTGACAAATTTGTTAAGTATAAAGACTTAAAAAATGATATTATAAACAAATTTAATTAAAAAATTCAGATGACAAACTAATTATAAATAATATATAAAGATTATATCAGATTATATAAAGCATAAAAAGATAAAATAATATAAATTTTAATTGATTTTTTATTAATATTAAAACTTATATTTCAAAACTTACAAAAGAATTATAGAATTTGTAAAAGAGTTAATTTATAATATAAGGAAAAGTTTATTTATTTATACAAATTTTTTTTTGTTATAGCTAATTAATTACTATATTATAAATTAATTATTTTGATAAATAAAATATAAATAAACTAAAAATAATAAAAATAATAAAAATACATAATAAAATAAAAATAATAATAAAAGTAAAATATTAAGAATAAACATTAAATTGAGTATTCTTAGATTTTATTTAATCTATAAAAATTAGAGTTATTGTTAGTATTTGAAAGATCAGTAGAATTATATAAAATTCCTATATTTTCAGAATTTACAGAATTCTTAGTATTTTTAGAATTTTGAATTAAGAGATTGTTATATTATATTATTTATGTGACTTTATTACTATTAGTCAATTAATTTGTTAATAATATTAAAAATAGTTACTATAATTAAAAAATAATACAATTGAGTTATAACTTATGATGTAATTAAATTTACTTATAATGTAATTAAGTTGCAATTTAATTGAAATTTGAAAATAATTATAAGGATAATCTTTATTATATATTAATTTTTAAATATTAATAATCTCTATTTATATATTATTAATAAATACTTTTCTTATAATAAAGAAGAATTATAATAAAAACTCTTATAAAATTATTATATGTTATTTCTATAAAATTTTAAAAAAAAATTTTGTAATTTATTTACTTTTTCAAGTAATATATCTACTTACAGTCAACTCTTGATATAGCGAACTCTTGATATAACGAATTTTTTGAATAAATATAATAAAAATACTCATGTTATAGCGAATTGGCCTATCAAATCTCTTAAAATCTTCACTACAACCTTATAGCGAAGTTGAGGTCTAGGACATAGAGTTCGTTATAACAAGAGTTGACTGTATATAAATATTTTTACTAAAATAGTATTAATATTTTTATATTTATTTAAATTATTATTATTAAAATTAAGAGTTATTTAACAATTTTCTTTAATTTATTTTTAACTTTATAAATATTCTTTTTATGTTTGTTTGATTTTAAAATATATAATTAATGTAGATTTTTTTTTATAATTTAAAATATTTTAACAAAATTTACAAATAAGTTTTTGATTATTAATATAAAAATTTTTTTATATTTTGAATTTTTAAATCTTAAAATTATTTTTTAAAAAATAAAATTTAATAAATAAAAAAATAATTAATATAAACAAAATAAAAAATTAAATTAAATTAAATTTATAAATAAAAAAATTAATTATTATAATTTTTTTATTTTAAAAATTCCTTTATATGTTTTTTTCAATTGATTAAATAGTGATTAAAATAATACATAAGATTTATGATTAATTGAAATAAAGATAATAATTAATATTTAAGCAATTTCCTTTTATTTTTTTAAGGATTTTAACTTTAACTTATATTTTTTCTTTTACAAATTTAATTAATATTTAGAATATGCATTTAATAAATATTTTTAGAAAAGATATATTGTATTTATAATAATATATGTAATTTATTCAAAATGTAAAAAATTTTTATAATAAGCGATATGTAATAATTTTTAAACATTGTGTATATTTTTATAATAAATAAATTATATATGTTTTTAAATTTATAAAAAAATAAATAAAAATTTATTATTAAATTATTTTTTTAAAATATATATAAATAAAATATCTTTGTAATTAAAAATTCTAAGAAAATTAGTATAATAAACATTTTTCTAATTTATACAACATATAATATTCTTAAAAAATATACACTATAAACTAATTAAATTACTTTAGATATTTAAGTATTTTACAAATCTATCTATAAATATGTAAAATATCTAAGTAATTTGATTGAAAAGAAAGGATATTTTATAAGAGGTAAGTAATTTGATTAAATTTTGTAAATCATAAATATATAAAATTTTTTAATATTATCATATTCTATTTTTTGTAATGCATTTACTTTTATATCATATTTTATTATTAATAATGGTTAAAGTAAATAAAAATATCAAAAATTTTAAATTTACTTTTTAAAAAAAAAACTAATTAGTTTACAAAAAATAAATGGTTTTACATTTTTTAAATAATTCAAATAGTATTTATATTACTATAAAATATTTAATTTATAACTAAATCAAATTTGTGATTGAAGAAAAAAAAATAGCTTAAAGCCTTTACACCTCATTTATTAAAATTATATAAAAATAAATAACAATTTATTTTAAATTTAAAAAAAAATTAGCAAATTGGATATTGAAATATCAAGAATAAAATTTCTAATTATTATAAATATAATAATAAAAAAGTTAAAGAATTTATACAAATTACTAGATATTAAGAAAAATATCATATTTCTTTTTTTAAATTTCAAATAAATAAATGGTTTATTTATAAGTTATTATAATTTTTTAAATTATTAAAGAATAATAGTATTTTAGCATCTATTAAAAGATTCACTTATAAAATAGCAAAATTTTATTCTTAATAGAAAAATATAATACAATTACTTACTTTAATTTATTAATAATATAGATGAAATACCTATAATATCTAATTCATATACTTAAAAAAACATGATTTTAATACTATTAGTATTAAAACTATTTATAATTATTTTGAATTGTATAGCTGATAAATCAAAATTATCACCTGTTATTATTTTAAATTAAAAAATATATCTAAATTTTTTGGTAGTATATTTATAAAAATAAATGTAAAAGGATAGATTAATGAAAATGAAATGATTTGGTAAATAGAAAATATCTGGTTTAAAGAACTATTAATTTATTTAATCCTAATTCACTTCTTATCTTAGATTCTTTTTATAGTTATTTAGTTAACTTTATTAAATAAAAATTATATAAAAAGTAATTAATATAGTAATAATCTCTAATGGATTAA
The DNA here is from genome assembly GCA_910592005.1 of Funneliformis mosseae. Classification (NCBI taxonomy): domain Eukaryota; kingdom Fungi; phylum Glomeromycota; class Glomeromycetes; order Glomerales; family Glomeraceae; genus Funneliformis; species Funneliformis mosseae. Next base: position 17,017 of record CAJVPP010000437.1, on the reverse strand, counting down.
CATTTAAGTTACAATCTCTTAATGTATCAATTAACAAAACTTTAAATGTAATATAAGTATAATTAATTAATTTTTATTTATTTTTATATTTATTATTATAAATTAAAAGGATGTTTATTTAATAGATTTGTGAATTTTATAATGAGTGGACGATAAATGAAATTCATAAATTAACTTTATTTGAATACAATAAAAAATCTTCATATTTTTTAATATATTCATAGGTAAAAGATGCATAAGAAAAAATTAATATAAGTTTAATTGTAAATCATTCAAATGTTGTGACATTTTAGTTAAAACTGATGGTTATAAAGATAATATGATTTTTGGTTGTAATATAGTCTTATAAAAATAATAAATTAAAGAAGGATTATAATAATTAGAATGAAATTAATTTTGCTAATGTTTAAATAAATAATAAAGTCTGATTTTTTTGCATTTTTAAATTGAATAAATATAAATAAATATCATAATGGTATATTAATCACATGATTTATATAGTTTTACAGCTATTTTCTGATTAAAAACAAAACACCCTATATAAACCATCCAGGCCTTTTATAAAATTTTACCCCAAAACCTTAGAGGGTATTTTACATAAAGGTGGTTTAATCAGTGTTCTATGGTATATAATTCATATATTATACTAATAACATTAGATAGTTTACCAAATGTTATTCTTATGATTATATAATTCATTTTTGTTTCAGTAAAATTGCCTACTTACTGTAGTATTAGCCCTTGCCCTTGGCCATTTGGCCAATTTGATCGGCCAAATGCCAATCAAATTCTTAGAAGTATTAATACATTTATTAACACCTAGTTATTTGGCCAAAAAATTTCTTTGCTGTGGCCAAATGTCAATACTGACTTACTGTGCTAAAATATAGAAAAGTTTAATAAAGTATACATCTTTGATTATATAAAAATGGAAAAAGTTAAAAAAAGTGTATCAGTTAGATTATAAAATTTATATGATAGATTCGAATCATTCTAGATGTATTTAAAAGAAACACGATAATTGATTATCAAAATCAAGTTTTTAAATTCTGATTTGATTTGAATAAATTAGTAAAAACACTTTTAAGCTTGTTAATGCGTTTTTCTAACATTTTCTTAATAAAATCAATACCCTTAAGTATTTAAAAACATAACTTAGTAATATTTTCTTAGTAAAATCAACTTTGGGTTATAATATATTCAGAAATTATTATTATTTTTTCAAATGTTGAAAGTATTATTTTATTTTATTAAATTAATTTAATATTCTACAGAAAATTTTTTTAGTGGTAAATATTTTAAACGATCCTAAATGATTTCGAACAAAATTTTCATGATAAGTTGGGACTGGGTCAGTCCTAAATTTTATTCTGAATTCCCGAAGAAGTTATGATTTTGATTTTTATAAATATTCTATTCAATAGAAAGTCAAATATAAATGCCACAAAAAAAAATCTTTTCTGGAACAGGCAAATTTATCTTTTGGGACCGCTTAACATCGAAATTTTCTTTACAACCGTTAAATGTTGAACAGTAAGATCACGCAACTACTGTTCATGCGCGTCATATCTTTTATCGACAGAAGGGAAAAAGAAGATTAGGATATATTGGACCTTTGCAATAGAAAGGGGGGAAACTACCGGAAGAAAATCATTTTTACTTTTTATATGCCAATTTATGATACAACATGTTCAGATTTAGCATTAACTCATTTTTTATTTTTTCCAGCCGTTTCTCCCTTTTCTATTGCAAAGGTCCCATATTACAGATGCAATAATAATAATAATAATAATAATAATAATCGCTAAAATACGAAAAGGCAAGACGTAGGATAATGATCGGGCCGAGATAAAAAACCAGTATAATCTGCCGAAAACTTGCTTATTAAGGGAACCGTCAAAGGTATTACAAGTAACTTTACAATAGACCTTTGAAAATTTTTAATTAAAAATCTTTTGAGGAAATCCATCAACGCAATCGTATTGTACGATTGTATGAAAAAAAAAGTAAATTATCAGTTAAATTAAACGGATATGATAAAAATAGAAAGCACGTGACATTAACGATGTCAGAAAGGAAACGATCCGAGTTATTTACATCATATTGATTTCACCTATACAAAATTAAAGAAGGTCAGCAATGAATGAATTAAAGATCACCCGAGTTAACCGAATTGACTTGATTGAATAATAATAAATGAGGAATTTCCTGAAAGCAGTCAAAAAGATACATGATTAATTTAAAATACTTTTTTCTTTGGACAAGCCCAAAGCTTGAAGGAAGTTCCTTTAAAAGAAAAAAATGATAGATATTCCATAAAGATTTAGAAAAAAAAAGGTTGGCAGTGCTTGGACCAATCGGTCCCAAGCGCTGAGGTACTATAAACGGCGCATTTATTGACTCAGGTTAATGCAAGTGGGCTGTTTTAAAAGGACTCGGTCGTTAATCGGATCACTCTTTTAAGAGACAGGTATATAGATCATTTACCAGGCACAAGAAAAAAAAAAGATATTTCTAACCTTTGGGCGTTTTATATTTATTTGTATATATAAATAAATTTTTTAAAGGTAACGATATTTACGTAATTTGGTAATTTGGTATTTGTAATTCTCTTTCTAAAACGGATCATCCTTAAAATTTATGGAAAAAAAAAAGTAAATAGATTATTACTTAAATGTTTATAAAAAAGTCCACGATCATTTTGACTTAGATTGACATTTTCCTTATTTGTAAAACAACGGCAAATTAAAAAGGGATTCTCATTGGGTACAAAAAGATGTATGTGCACCTTTTTCTTCTTTTTATAAAGATTTTCGGTAATTCCCTACCAAATTCTCTTAATAAATTTTTTTTTTAACACAACTGGTTTTAGTAATGAATTCATTTCCGAATATATAAAGGAATTTTACTGTGTTTAACAAGTCATGACAAAAAAAAAAAAAAATGCAAATGCATGCAACATTTGAAAAATTTATTCATTATTTCAATCTATCTTTATAATACTACGCCTTTACAAACAATATTATGTAAGTAATCTTACTGAAAGTCGCCTAGCGGATTTTTTTTTCTTTTTTATTAATTAGGTTCATTTAACTTTTTGAACTCTTTCCAAAGACGTTTAATTTATGAGCCACAATTACCTGAATCCTTGGGTAATTTGACTCAGGATAACTCGTTTGAAACAAGATTCTATTTAAATCATACCTACATGTTTATCAGAACGAGTATTTGTCTCGCGGTTTTTTTTTTTGATTATTATTTATTCATTATTCTTGTCATTCTAGATCCTGGGGTAATCCTTTGAAAGTTACGGGAAGTCCCCCACAAAACTTCATCCTTGATGGTATCTTTCGGAAATGACACATGTATTAACCGGTAAAGGTAATTCCAGTCGTATTAATTGTAAACAAAAAAAAAAAAAAATGTCAATTGTAAAAAGTAAAATTAATTGTTGACAACGAGAAATTAATTCATTCACCAAAAAGCTTACACTTTCCGAATTAACTAACCGTAGAAGAAATTTTAATTTTCTCTCCTTTTTTTTTTTTTCACCTCACCTCATACAGATAATTATTTTTTCTCCCCGCAAAAAAAAAGGGGGTTCATTCTCCACAATTCCGTGCGTTTTAAGATATTTAATATTAATGTCAAATTTAAACCTTAAATCCTTATCTCTAATTTTTTTATTTTCCACCCCTTTTCGTAATCAAATCATGATTTTTTAACAAAGAAGACCAAACAAGAAATGCAAAATGTAAGAGAAAAAAAAAAAAGGAAAGAAAAAAAAAGAAAAAAAAAGTTTACAATAGATTTACATTAATAAGAGAAGGAAAAAAAAAAAGCCAAATTACCTAAATCAGGTGAAAGAAAAAAAAAAAAATTTTTTTTTTTCCTTTGATTACAATCGAAAAAAAAATTATCAATGCGGTAAGATCTCTTTTTTCATGCAAAAACTGCCTTTATATCAACTTTAATAAGGTGCATCTGTTGTGTCCTGACACAGGCTCAATTGATGGTTGGGTAGTACCGTGGAAACGTGTAGGAATTGTGCTTGTACAACCATCGAAACCAACGAACCAACAAACTTCTTTCTATGGGATATAAAGTTCGTTTGTAATTCATTTTTCAATTTATATATTTGATTGTTTAATTTAATAGGTAACTGCGTAAACACAATGACACACTACCAGATTCAATCTAACCCACTACAAACATTATCTTTATTTACAAAAAAAAAAAAAAAAAAAAAAAAAAAACCCACGTTTACATTTCGTATCTCAAAAAGTTTTAGTAAATATTTATTGGCTAACACAAATAAAGAAAACGCCAAAACATCAAAAAAAAAAATCTCAGGCTTAAAAATTAATTACATTCAAAATTCCTTTGAGCACCGATTTGAGACATTTAAGATTACCATTAAAGGATTTCCTTTACAAACATTAAAGCCGTAGAAGGACTTGTCCCTTGGGAGAGTTACACACGCCTTACTTACTCACCTGGCCTCATCAAAACACATCCATTTACTTGGTTAGGCTCACCAGATCAAGATTGATTCGGATAAGAGCTGTGTTTTTATTGATTTGAATGCAATTAGATTTTCAAAGGAAATAGATCAATCTGATATTTGACAAAAGGTATATATATAGCATTTGTATGGGATCCTTCTTGCTTTAAAAATAAAATTATGTTTTAAAACTTTAAGATTATATGCTTGATAAGCTTAAATCCCATTGGTTTAAGGGAAGGAACCGGATGGTCGTTTATTTCTTCCGATAACCGAGAAACCCGTTAACAAGAAATAAACGCGTATTTTTTTATATATATATATATTAAAGTTATTAAATTTATTAGAACTACAAAAAAAAAAAAAAAAAAAAAAAAGGATTCGTAAATTAAATCGTTGTGTAATTTGATTATCGGACCTCCAAATTTGGAAATTTTTTTATTTTTATTTCCTAAAATCGAAAAGACGCGTCATGCAATTAATTTACAAATCGAGTTCCATACGTATCACGCGAGACGAAACAACAAAAGAACTTTGGTGATGCAAAAGTGGGGAAACGAGTCACTCCGTTCCCAACTCTTTTTTTTTTTTTTTTACAATCATTATTAATTATTATATATTTTTTTTTTTTTTCAAATTTTCATTGTTTTTCAGTTTTTTTTTTTAAAAAAAAATTTTTTAATATGTATAAAATATGTTAAAAAAAAGGAAAAAAAAAATAAGTCATTCAATTTTATAAAAGGTGGGGGAAGTTTTCAAAAAAAAAAAAAAAAAATCAAAAAAAATTCGAGAGAAAAGAAAAGGAAGGAATTTCGAAATTATAAAAAGACCTTAAAATTATCTTTTTTTTTTTCTCTCGTTTCTTTTTTTATTTTTTTTTTCTTTTTTTTGTTTTTTACAAAAATCTAAAAATAATTAACAAAAAAAAAAAATAGTAATAAGTTTTTTTTAAAGATTATGAAATACACGCTACGCGTTTTTTTGAAATATTTGAACCAAATTTTGGGTTTTGGGGATGATATAAACGAAAAAAAAAAATAAAGATAAAAAAATAACTAATAATACGTTTTTTTTTTTTTTTTTTTTTTAAAACAAAAAAAAAGATAGAAGTAATAATAAAAGTAAAGTAAGGTAAAGAAAAGAAGAAAAAATAAAAAAACTATATACAAGAAGTATTTTCAAATATTTCAAAAAAAAAGGGAGGAGAGGACGGGAAATTCCGCCTCCTTGTTGATTCGTTCGAGATGAGAAAACGAGGAAAAAAAAAAATGTACAGAATAAAATAAAGTTCCAATCAAACAATAATCCCAATCCAGATCATTATCATTATTATATATTATATATTTACATAAAAAAAAAAAAAAACGAGATAATATTTTGTTTGTAAATAATATATATATATATAATAACAAATTTTCTTATTTATAAAAAAAAGTTGAATGATGATAATCGTAAAATAATCATGTTTTTTGAATCGGTATCCTCCACTAAAATAAAAAGCAACGCTTTTTTTTTTGTAGAAAAAGATATTTATATGGGAGAGGGGGAATTCATAAAAATTTTTTTTCATGTATTAATTTTTTAGGCAATAAAACTAACTAATAAAATGTTATCATAAAATACATAATTAATTGTTTTTTAAAAAATAATCATAAGCGGTAAATAGTAGTAGTAGTAGTAGTAGTAGTACTTTATGTAGAGTAATTTGATCATAAATAAATAATTAGTGGGCTATGAAAATATTATAGATAACGATAAGAAGAATTTGGTAAAACGAACAAAAAAAAAATAAAAGTTGAAATTCATAAATTAATATATATACTGTATATATTTATATAATGATTGTGCGAATGATGTGGTAAAAAAAATGAATTTTTTCTTAATTAGCATCATAAAAAATTTACATACACTTTGAGAAATTATTTTTTTGACTAACCACTAACAAGAGATTGGGTTAGGATGGTGATGGATGTGATGCTTGGCCAAAGCCAATTCGGCCAGGATTGATGTACGGTCGTAATCAAATGGGGAGTGTGTGTAATAAACTTTTTCAAACCGGCTAAATCTTACGGATTTGCGTCGCTGGTGTCTTGGACGAGAAGCCGAATTAATAGGAACATTTGAAGTTTCTCTCGGAACGACCAAGCAAGGGGTTTGTGTCTCCATTTCGTACGATCGTCGGTATTTGTTTATGTGATTTTGAATAATGGAATTTTTTTTTACCAAGAATCAAGTGTAATGTGACAAAATTTGATATGATTGACAGAAACGGTATGTGCGGAAGGAATCGAATAATCGGGGGAACGAACAAAAAGTATTATTCTTTTTTAATATAGGAAAGTCGGACGAACTAACGAACGAATGAACGGACGGACGAACGGACAATTAAAATGTGGAAGAAAAAATTTTGAAGCGAAAAAAAAGTAAGAAACCGAAAAAAAAGCGTAAGAAAAAAAAGCGAAAAGGTAAAAAAAAAAAATAAAAGGTCGTTAAAACTATTAAGCCAACTTGAAAGGGTGAAAAAAAAAAGGTAAATCTTTTTTTTTAAAAGAAACTAATTGAGTTAACAACAGCGTCTTTTAAACGAAAGGATGGTATCAAGAAGCAAGAGGATGATGAAAAGAAGGATTACGGAAAGAAACAAGCGATATCCTTATCCCTTAATCTTTGTGGTGAGGGGAACCTTTTTTTTTTCGGAATTTGAGTTTTTATCTGTTGACAAAATAGAGAGACATTCAATCAATGATAGAAAAAAAATTGAAACGTAATTTTCTTTACAAGAATAATTGATTGAACGAAAAAAGGGATGGGGTCGGCGGGTAAAAGGTCGTTAAAAAATGATTTGATATCGTTAAATATCAAGTACTTTTATGGGTTTTGGAAATGCGGAAGTAAGAGGCATTTAGTGAACGCGAAAAGGGACGTTAAAATGTGAGAGATAGAAGAAGAAAACATGGATGAAGAGCAGGGTTTTAATAGTTGTAAGGAGATTATGAAAAAAAAAAAATTTCAAAGGAAAAAAAATTAAGTCGATCTGTTTGAGACGAAGTAAAGTAAATGAAATATAAAAAAAAAAAAGAAAAAAAAATAGTTGCAGTTAAGAAATATAACTCTGCATTTGTGAAACGAGGTAAAGCACACTACAGATTCAATAATATCAAACATGTATATAAAAAAAATATTTTTAATTGTGTTGATGTATAATATTTAAAAAAAAAAAAAAAAAAAAAAAAAAAAGAAAAAAAAAAGGTAATATAAAAGTAATAAAAAGTAATATATGGTTGTATGACATCAACGCATAAATTAAAAAAAAATACGTAATGAAAATTATAAAATAAAGATATGAATAAATAAAAAAAAAAAAAAAACTTACTTTTTAAGTATCTTTATTATAGTCCTACTATTTTATCTTATTTATTTATTTTTTTTTTTTTTTGATTTAGTATAATAAAAAAAGAGGAATATGGATGGTTGTGGCTTGCTACAGCCAATGATTTTCAAAAAAAAAAGCTGGGTAAGACTAAAAATTTTTTTTTTTTGTAAAAATTAAGGTGCAAGTTTCTACAAAGGAATCATTTGTGTGACAGGATTCGAAACCGAAAAAAAAAAAAAAAATAGGCAAGAAAAAGGGAATATTTGCGGGTATGGCTTGTTTCTTTTTGATCTTTTGCTTCTTTTCAGGATGATAAAAATAAAAAGGAAGGAGAAAGAAGGACCAGAAAGATATTATATTTATACCTATAAGACAACATATAATTGGATACGGAAATGGCTGAAAGGAATTATGAAATTACAGTCTGGAATTCATTCTGGCAAATCCCATTGTGATCCAATCTTATCACCTGGAATTTATTTATATACAATGCATTATATCATACTTCATGCATACGAATTTATATTACAAGTAAAAAAAATATGTCTGTTCAACAAGCCACATAGACAATCAACAATGTTTACGACAATGCATAATATGGCTTGTCGGTTATCAATGATACACGTTTTCTCGTCTATGATATCATACACTACCAAATTGAGCCTTCAAAAAATTTCGATAAGATAATACAATAAACCGCTTCGTGCCTCAAAAAACGCGAGTTAAACAACAATACTTATGTCCGGGATTTTACGGCCTTTTTCTCGATCTTCCATTGGTCGACCCTTTCCATCCATTTTGGAAGTTTCCTTATTGATGGTATCACTTCGTCGTTGGGGGAGATAACCAAATTGATTTATCACATGAACTTTATAAATGCTATCAAATGGAATTTTTTTTTTTTTTGCAGACTACACCCACATGAGTTAACATATTCCAATTCCCTGGATATATTTAAACAGTTGCAAATGCTTATCCATTGTTCACGAATTTGGCCTTGTGTCCAAAAAGAAAAAAAAATTTTCGCACAAAAATCCCTATTTCCTTGAAAATAATGCAAACGCAAAACAATTGATTCACATCATCCATTATTATAATTTCTCCACATACGTAATCACACATAACTTATTACTTTAAAAAAAAAAAGTGGATAAAAAAAAGCCATCCATCCAATAATAATTTAACTTGGTTATGCTTAAATGCGCCACAACGAGAGCATTTGGTTTTGGCTTCCCAACATTCTCCTCTTCCATCTGATGCAATCGCCTCAACTTATAGTGACACCGCGCAAACCTTTACATGTAGATAAGCCCCTCCTCCTCCTTTGCCTTATCATCCACCCAAAGATGTTGAATAATTCCATAAATGAGACAATGTATTAAACAACGGCCAGATAACATCATATAGCATATTTTAAGGAGTGATGAATTTGATGATTTACTTGCAATTCGTTTATTATTTTATTATTTGCATTATCCGACAAAATGAGATTGATCGAATAAACCTTCAAAGGGAAATTTCTGTACAACACAATCGAAAAAGGCAAGAAAAATTACTTGGAAAGAATTCCAATTTTGTACATTTGGTACGGAATATCATTACACGTTAATTTAGATTCACTAATCAATTTTTTTTGTTACATTTCGTAAGGAACAAAACAACTTCCATTAATTAATTGAATTGTCAGACAACAATAAAACAATGCCTACTGTATACAAATGTTGATTTAAGCTTTGTCTTTTTATCTCATAATATAATGAATAAATAATACACAACAGCACAACACGCAGACTTCATTATAATACTTTAACTGGGATGAAATATATATATTTTTTTTTTAGAAAAAAAAAAAAAGTAAATTTTTACGCACAAATATCGTACAACATGAAACCAACATACTTTAAGCGGGAAACGATGGTTTATTTGATATATTTATTTGGTGTTATAGGGCTAAATTTTTTTTTTTTTTTCAAATTCAGTTCTTCATATTGTTTTGAAAAGCTAAAATTTTCGGATGATGACATTAAGCATATTAGTCTAGTGATATTTTTTAATCCACAATTGAATCAATTGAATCGGAGAAATTTGCTTTTCTTTTCGCATATTTTCTAACTAAATATAAAAAACAATCGATTTTCGTTTAATTACGCAATAAAGAATCCTAGATCTTATTGGAGAATATCAACGCAACGCCCCAAAAATATGTCATCGTGCTCTATCTCACTCGCTTCTTTTCCGTCTTGATTATTTCGACTATTACAAAGAAGTGATAATATTAATTCGATTAGAGGCGATAAATTTGTATGATTAGCAAAGCTGTCAATCACATTTGGCGGAATTCTTGACTCCGGTTTGATCCTATGCAAGTAATACCTTGTTATATGGATTCATTTCTCCAGTTTTTACAATTCCTAAATTTGTCACAAATTGCAACGTACTACCGTGATACAAATTTTGATGTGCATCGGTATCACCTTAAAAGACATTGATGGCAAAAAAAAACTGTAAACTTATTTGGTCAATTGTTTGTGAATTCAATGCACGTAGATATCATATATCGCACAAGTACGTTTGAAAAAAAAAGCGTCAAATTTTTTCACATATAAAAAGCAAGCATGTTCGATGTAGTGTAATTTTTAGAGAGTATTGGCGAACCAATGCATAGAAAATTTCCAAGGAATTTCGAATTGTAACATCATTGTATTTTTTTTACCTATAATAATAAGGTCATATAACTTTGAGCTCACAATCATTATCATCTCATGTACATTGTAAATTGGGATCCGCTTTTCACACATTAATTGGATTGGATAAATCCTGCAACGTTGTGCTGCGGATCTGATGAATAAATATCGTTACGGAATCTTATGCCGGGTAGTTATGATAATGCCCCCCCTTTTTTTTATATATTGCCGATGGGATAATAAACATGGCCCTCTGCGCTTTTTTTTTTAAATGAGAGGTATCTTCCAAATTTAGAAGATAAATTGTTATTATATGTATGTACATTTTTTAAGATAAATTTTAAACTGTGGCGTAAAATAGACCGATATTCTGGAACATGAATCGACGAAGTTCAAAACGCCAAAATAAAAATCAAATCTCCGTTTTACCCTAGTACGAAATCTTTATCATTAAACTTAAAATGATTGCTTAGCATCAATATTCCAATAACTATTACTAGGTAAATTGACATCTGATGAATAGGACAAAAAAGATCTACACGAAGGGGATATTACATTTAACAAAATAGGCAACTAATTATATATATACATATCAAGTTAATATTGCGTTTGATTTTGATTGTCCTTTGTGCATCATTTTTCATGCCTAATGATATAATTTTATTTTTTTTTTTGAAATAAAGGAGAAATTAAAGTTTTAAAAAATTTTTCAGTTTTTAGGCGGGAGCTTTTTTTTTTCAGATCTTTTTCTGCTGCTTTTTTTTTTTTTGTTCAGAAAAAAAAAAAAAATAACAATACGAGGAAAAGAATTAGTTTTTTTTTTTTCGTTGTTCTCGGTTACAAATTTAGATATATTACTTGTATGCACGTGATGTGACATGTACTGTTTTCTTCATGCATAGAATACCATTATATAATTACATACTGTGTATGATAATAACAATATTAAATTAATATTTTTTATATTATATGACATAACTCGCGATTTATTGTATCATTACGTCATGGATAAAGTTTAAATGTTTTAAAATTCTTGTACAATATTTATATACACGCGAGTCGGAATTAAAGTTTTTGTAATGATCTTTTATTCGAATCGAACCAAATTCCAGGTAATTGAAGGATGTATCAAAAGATTACTTAATATGTAATTTAATTAAATATATTTACTTTTGATCCATTTATAATAGTCATATTTCCTTTAAGGAAATATTTTTTGTTTAAATATTTAGATTTGCATGATGTAAATGTATGCGTGTATGTGGTATGTTTAAGTGTTAAAGGAGGAAGAAAAAAAAAAATACAAAGAGGAATCGGAAATTTTTCATCCATCAAAAAATGTGATTGCTCAATCAAGATTTATTTCCGTTTGGTTCGCATTTTTTTTTTTTAATTTCGAACCTTTTAAGCATTTGTTTTCTCGTTACATCATGTTTTCATCTTTAAAAAATTTGCCACGTGCAATGAGGGATTCACGAAAGTATGAAGATACTTGTCCAAGGTGCGTACAAGTCGCCGAGTCACTGTAACACGAGATGATTATTCAAGCGCTTCGTAACGCATTATTACAACATCATGCATTCATAGCATTTAAACAAAACCTTAAAGATAAATTCTAGAATTACGCTAATTTAAGGCAAAAGGTGGTTTTTTTTTTGAAAAAAAAAAGTGAATTTTCATGAAACCTGTATGAGGATAATCTTCCTCCTTCGTACATAAATTAAATTTTTTCCAAATCTTTTTTTTTTATTATACATTTTATTTTGCACATGATACATTTAACGCTTGACACAAATTTTTGAGTTGTATTGTTGTTTTGTCTGTTTATTAATCTGTTAGGAAAGCTAAATGTAAGATGCGTAATGGCGTAAATATAGATTTAATATTAATTTCCGTTATTTCAACCATTATAAAATTTTAATCAATTATGCTAAATTTCATGCTAAAGAAAAAAAGGAATGCATATGAGAAAGTTCGACTTTTCGAGTTTGTTTCTTTTTTAGAGGAAAAAGGACACAAACATTACAATGAATTACATAAATTAAAAAAAAGTATCCAACATTGTTTATAACCTAAATAATTTACAACGGCATATTCTTCTTTTAAACGACTTAACGCAAAAAAAAAATATATATCACCTAATATCTTTTCAATTCATTCTCGTTCTTTGAACAATATACTTTTAATCGAATATTAACTAACCTATTTAGGTATGAAATTATATTGTTTTCCTGCATAAATTAAAGTATGCCACAATTAAATCAGAGGAAACGAATTGTCCAGTCAGTCAGTCACCCCAAATTAGCTTTCTTTGTTAAAGAAGTAGAACGAGAAAAAAAAAATTTTTTTTTCTTTTTTGTACCTGGCTCGACGTGATCTTGATAATGCGGAAGGCTTAGCATGATAACGAAAGTCAAATGACTCGACCTTAAATGCGCTTTACGAGTAATCGTAATAATACAATCAGTGAATTCATTTGTTTTGATAATTACATATAGTTAAAGGAAAAAAAATTTGGATTGGCGTTTTTTTTTTTTTTTTTTCGTTTACAAAAATTACCGTAATTTAACCATAGATGTGGTTACGCACTGATTGATTTTTTTTTTTTTTTTGATGATCGATAAAAAAACGATTTGATGCATTGATAACAAATAATATCAAACATGTATTGTATTCGTCAGCAAGTAATTAACCATAAAAGAAATGCGAATTTTTATGCACTTCGTGATACATATGCCTAATTGAAAAAAAAAAATCACAAGATCAATTATTTTGAAAAAAAATATTAAAAAAAAAAAAAAAAAAGAGAGGTACATAGATATGGATAGATTTATGATGATGAAAAGGAGAAGAAGAAGAAAAGAAGAAATTCAGCCGATATGTCGTGCAGCAAGATATAAATGTCGTCTTGGAAGGTTTACCGAATCATTTATTAAGCTTAAAAGATCATTTGTGGAGAAAATTTTAAGCCGCACCGTAAAGTTGTGTAGTACAACAAAATTTTCTGTATCAAGTTTCCAAATCTCGCGCGGGTTAATTCTCTATTGGTTCATCATAGCATCGACTAACAGTTTGTTAACAATCAGCTAGCGATGCGAAGAAGATTTTTATCCATTATTCTTTTTACTAGTCACATTATTTACGCCACTTAAATCCTGTTCAATTATTAAAAATTATCATTAATTAAAAATATCTATTTCAGGGGTTGAGGATCATGAATGACAACTTCTCCGCATTGATTATTACACCAAACGTTATTGTTTCGGACACAGACATAAATACCTTTTATAGTAAATTAAATGAAGACCTTTATTAAATGAGAATTTTCTTATTAAATCAGGTAATTGCGGAACTTCAATCATTTTCAATGATTCAATGACCATTCATGCTGATAGAGGAACTAAAATTTGATTAATCATGATCCGAAAGTTTGTGTTTGTATAATGCCAATCGAACGTTTAGACCAACGCAACAAAGAAATTCATGAAAGAACGCGATTTATTTATTCTTTAAAAATCTGATAAAAAAGCCTCATTACCTTTAAAGTAAATCCTTTGATAATTCCCTTTTTCTTACCCTTAAAAATCCCATAATAAATATTTTTGCTTTAAGTTTAATTAATCCCTGAATTTCTCTGAGTCATCATTTAATTAATACAGATTTGAAATTATAATAAATTTTATGATACAATCGCACGTGAGGCTCAAGTTAACGCAGCTCGTTACCGTGTAACATGGTTGATCTCTTTCAGAATTCGAAACAAGTAAATTACAAAGGGGTTCTAATTTTTTATATACCGATTTTTCTTTTTGAGAAACGATCATTATTTTCTTTCGTTCTTTTAATTTTTAAAATAAAATAATTTTATAAATGCATTATTTTTACATTCAAACAGTTACGGCCATACACAGTGAAAAGCACCGGAACCCGTCCGATCTCCGAAGTTAAGCCACTGATGGCCCAGTCAGTACTACGGTTGGGGACAACGTGGGAATACTGGGTGCTGTAACTTTTTTTTTTTTTTTTGTTTTTAATAAAAAAATACGGGAATCCAGAAAAGTTCACCTGTTCTATTATTGTAAGTCAAAACCGAGTAAGAACATATTAACCAAGTTTTATCCGATTTCGAATTTATTTTACGTTAACATATCTAAAGCCTTAACAACATGCGGTTGTATTTTAAGGATTCGGGCCGGCGCAATGCGCTTATTTTCGGCTTATGCAGGCGTGTTTTTTTTTTAACCTCTGAATGCAACATTGCTTCGAAAGATTTAATAATATGAAGTAGGGATGTGTTTTTGCTTGAGTAGTTCGGTTTATGTTTCCAAACACTGTTTCAAAAGCATGTGCATAAACCAGTTTTAAATTATGCTTTAAATTTAGTTGTATGAATGTATTAGTAAATTTGTTTGCTTGCTTAAACGCGATTTTTTTTTGATTTTGCTATTAGCGTTAGTAGATTACAAATTATAGAGGATTGTTTTATAATTTATCTATCTTTCATCTATGTATCAATAATACCCGATTTGTATCATGTTTAGACAAAAGCTTGCACGAATCCTCTCTTCTGATAGCCGATCACATACAGGATTGATCGTATATTTAGCTGTCAAGAATATTTCTTCACTGGGCACACTTGTGACTTGTACAATCAAGTAGTCTTGTCTCATATGTACAAGCCCAGCATAACGTAAATTAGCTAGGACATCACAATTGACGCGAGATATTCTTCAAGAGCAGTGTGTACATTATTTTCAGCAATCAAAGACTTGTCTTTGTAATAATTCCTGAAATGGTCTCTTGAGGAATAATTAAAGAATTGGAATCCTCATTAAAGATGTATTATATAATATATTTCACGTATTCTTCTTGCTATATTTTTATCAAATGAGGATAGCTTATCATATTTGGATCTAATACGAATATAGGATAACAAATCCAATAGTCACTGAAATTTACATTTGTTGAGCAACTTGGCCTTTTATTGTATTGTATTCATCAAAATAACCGGAAAAATCATACCATTTTAGGATATAAAAATGAGAATAAAATAGATGTTACTTTAACAAAAGGTTTAAGTAATATAGCAATCACTTTAACGAAAAATTTAAAATTTGTTTTTAAAAAATCAATATTCATTATAACTCATTTCATTCTTTTTCAATTCTCTAATGCAGGATTATTTTCTAAAAGGGTATTTATCATTTTACAAATTTTGTTTATCATAATATGAAAGGGTCTTTATTTTTATCTAATTTCATTACAGGTTGTGTTAACATAATTCTATAAGATTAAATTTTTGAAGAAATATCTGTCACTGCGCATTAATAAAAGAAAAAATCTGAAATTTTAGTTTCTAAGCTAAATTTAAGCATATGACTGTGATCAATCAAGTGGATCAATAAAATAATTTTATTAAAATTTAGATTTTTTCCTTTTTATTGACTACTGCCTATATATATTATTCCATCAGCTAAATCTGAAATAAGAAAAGCCTTTCCTTTCATTTAAAAGATCTTCAAATAAATACTATAACTTATAAATATAGTTGATAAAATTTTCACAATTTCACAATTAAATCTTTAAACTATTAATTATAATAAAATTAAGAATATGTGTATATAATAAACATGTTAAAAATCTTAATTAATATATTTATTCACATATATTTAAATACATTTATATTAGATGTATTATTAATTATTACAGAAATAATTTGTATGTCTATATTATAATATAAAATTACCTTTAAAACTTTTTAATTATATAACCTAATATACCATTTATAAAATAGTATTATATCTAATAATATTTGTTTTATAGTTCAGCTTCTATCAATCTAATGAAGTATTATAGTAATATATCTAAGATTTTATATAGGAGATTTATATATCTATTGTATTTGTAACCTTTTATTCAGTTATTTTAAAAAAAATTTTAAAATAAGTTCTTATTTTTCATAATATAATTTCATAATATTTTTAAAATGAATTTTATTATTAAAAATAATATTATTAGTTTAATTTATTAATAAATTGTCAAATATTATTATTTTTAACAAAAAAAAAAAAAATGACTTATTAATTTATAATTATTCATTTAATAAGAAAGTTATTTAATCAAGATTTTATTTAAATCTTTTTTAAAGATTCAAATTATATATAAAGTATTTTTTCATTATATCATTTTACTTATTTGAATATTTATATTTAAATTGTATTTTAATTATAATAAAATCTATATTTTTAGAATATTTTTAATAGTAATATTTATTTATTAATTTTTATCACTTTAAAGCAGTGTGTAAAATTCATGTACACAATGTGCACATGTACACATTAAATTTTTGTGTGCACATATTACATAGCATAAAATGTATACAAATAATTACTAAAAATAGATAAATTATATATAAAAATGGATAAATTATTTATAAAAATTTTTTTTTTTTTTTTT
>CAJVPP010000436.1:0-32412 GCA_910592005.1 Funneliformis mosseae | reverse complement strand
ATAACTATAAATAGTTTGATTATGTATCGATTTATATATTTCAGAATTAATTTTTATTTTGAACTTTTTTCTCTCAAAATATATATTTTCTTTTAAACTGTATATTTGTTATATAATACCATGATCTAATTTGAGCTTTTAGAGTTTTTCAACACAACCTTCACTCTATTATATTATGGATTTAAAGCTAAAGATATAGGTTAATGCCTATATAAAATTTGTGACGATAATGTTAGACTGAGAAATTTCTTTGATGCAGATAATAAGAATAAGATAGAAGCTATATTCTCAGAATGTGAAAGGCATTCCTTACACAAATTTATTGATGGTAATGAACCACTCTGCCCTATCATAGATTTTGATTTATCAGTAAAATATTAAATACTATCTTCTCCAAACTTTCAGACAAGCAGGCTAAAAATATACTTTATAATACTTTTAAAGAAATATGTCTAGAAATATTTTCAGATTGTGATAAAAAAACTAAAACTATAACTATTGCTGAAAGCAGTGATGCGAAAAAAATATCTCTCCATATCTCAACTTTCAGTATGAAACTTCTAAATATCACTAAAGCTTCAGTTTCACTGAACTTGTTCGTAAAAAACTTCCAGTAGGATTACAGAAAAAAGGTATTATCAATAATATAACAAATATAGGTCCTTCTAAATCTTTTTCTTTACGAATGCTTGGATTATCTAAATATAATAAAAAACAGAGGAAAATGTTTGTATAAAAAAAGTTATCTGTCCAAAAGATGGAATTATCTTTGATTTCATGATTTATCTGCCCAATGATGATTTTAAAGTTATTGATAGTTCTTTCTTGGCCATTTCAGAGCCAAAAGTTAAAAGATGTCTGACCAAAGAAAATGAAAATAATGATATAAGTAACGAAATTACACAGGCTGAATTTGACTTTGTGGAATCATTACTTAGAGAAAATGACATAGAAGGATATAGTTTTTCATATCTATCTGAAAACTTTTCTGACAAATTTCTATTATCACGCATCTTTTCATCACATTACCTATTATGTAATCAGGAGCATACTAGTAATGATACATATATTATATAAAATAAAAAATCATATAACTTTAAATGTTATCGCACAAATCATGAACGAAATCCTGGAATAATAAATTTCTCAATAAAGCTCACTATTAATGAAACTGCTTTGGATTGAGAACAAAAGCTTCTGAACCCTAGAAAACTAGACTGATCTAGAATATCAGACTCTAACAATCATTTCATATGGTAGGATTTAATATCTATGTGTACTTCTAAGAATAGATTTATACATAATGAAGTATACAATGCAATTCAAGGAATGGTCACTTGCATTCAAAAGAATATAAAAACATGGATTCTAAAGCATAAAAAACCAGATGGTGACTTATACTTCGATATGGGATCTAAGATAGATATCGGTAAATTAATCATTAATATTATAGAATTTGGTAAGAGGCAATAAAATTACAATCTTTAATAGAAAATGCATTCAACAGTGGTTTGATTGCTTATGCAGATATCAATTTCCTACCATATTCTCTAAATTCTATTCCGCTAAAAACTGGATTCTTCAATCTTTTCCTAAGATTCAAAGCAAAGCTGACTTCCTATATTAATTATACCTAGTGAATTCGATCATCTGGCATATAGAAAATATCTGATGCAATGAAGATAAAAATCTTTTTGAATATGTTCTGAAATAGTTTGCATTTTTAATTCAATATTCAAATATAATTCCCAGAATTATTCTTGTTTTACGCTCTCTACCTCAATGTGAAAAAAATATTATTACTGATTTTATTCAAAAAAGCTTATTCAGATCAGAGCTTGTTTACTCAACCTCTGATCTAGGGAAGATTCTTAGACAATTTAATAATCTTATTCAAGTACAAAAACTTATTATTATGAATAAAGTAGAAATGGCTAGTGGTAAGTAGTATAAGGCAAATGATCACTTAAAATCTCTTATTATAGATACTATGTCTCGATTGGACGTAAAGGCCTCAAATCCTAAGATTGCAATCATTATGCCAGATTTATAGTTTTAAGTAATCATAACATCCCAATTCGAGTAAAGATGGGGAATGGATGTATTGTATGTTTAGATGTCTTCTCTCGTTATAAAAATAATTTCACATATTTTGATTAGTTGGGAGAAATTCTTGAGTATTCCGATACACCTGAATCTTTTATATCATATTTATTTAATCTTAACCTCTCAGGATGGAAACCACGTAAGATCTCTTAAACTAAAATGAAGATAGAAACTATGTGAGACCAACTTTTCAATCCCATTTGATTTATAATTGACTATATTAGATCTTGAGCTGAGGATAGTATAGTCAAGACAGGTCGAACATTATTATACTAAAAATATCTTGAATAGTGTGGGGATAATGGTGAAAAGCCATTTTTTAACAACATTTTCAGCAAGAAGCTATTAGAGAAAAATATTATCAAATATAAACAGGGATAAGTGGGAGGTGAAAAAAGAAAGTGGTAATATATACTTGACCACTCCAAAATCATAGTCAAGCTCTGTGAATCTGATCTAAGTGATATCGAAGAATTTTCTGATACACCTCAACCTGACATATCCCACAATGAAACAGGAGATATACTCATATTCAATGTATCAGAAACTATTTCTCAGAAAATAACTCCACCTCAGCTAGTAAAAAATGAAGCAGAACTTCTAGTTACTTCCACTTCTAAAACTTCTTCTGAGCCAAAATGGAGTAGTGCTCAGGACAAGACTTCTAAAACACTTAAGTTAGTAATCAATGAACCTGAGACTAGCAAGCTTTTTGAATTTATCGAGTCTATTAATAAAGTAGTGGATTTGTCTCCTAAAGAAATCCTAACTGATACTTCTAAGCTTAGTAGTTATGAAGTATCATCTGCTATACTTTTGGCCAGAGCTCAGTCTCAGAAAAAAGACAGTCAAACTCAGTGAGAATTCAGATGTCTTTATGATCATCACTGAAAAAACAGGCTCGATTCTATTGTATTCTAGAATAGAATGAAAACTGATTCTCAGATGTGTGGTTATACAAAAGAGGTAGAAGAAAATCCTAATGAATATATAGACATGATAATACAAAAAAGATTGATAAAAAAGAAATTATCTATCATGAGCTCGAGGATGATGGAGTTACATCCTCCTGATTCAATACCGATGAGGAATAGAAAAAAACAATAAGCATACTCCAGGAGAATGGTATGCTTTAGTAAAGAATAAATAAGAGTGGGTTAATTAATATTAGTAGAGATAGGACTTTCATTCTTTACAACTAGGTGATATAAAATTTCAAATTATTATTATGTATTTTTTTTGCATATCCTATCTACCTGCAAATTTCAAATCGATGTAAAACCCCTGGTTAGAGTGAGAGTTATATATTTTTTTCCTTCTTTAATCCTCTAATAGTTTTTATCCCACTGATCATGGGATAGAGAAATTACGGAATAAATTTTTCAAATTGAACTTTTTCAGATATAGAATAATTTAAGGGTTGTACATAATCTAGTAATTACTTTACAAGCTATATCTACACAACCATGTCCACAATTGTAATAAAGTACGTTGTAGAGTACAAACTTAGTAAAGATATGAGTGATGAAGAATTTAGTCAGCACGCTTCAGAATTACTTGAGCTTTTGATAGATAAACTGAAAGAGATAAAGGCCATCAGCGCTTTCAAAAAAGGTATAATTTTAGCAGAAAGCAGGCATTTGTACTAATCCTCAATTAGAGAATTTGCTGAAGTAAAAGTTAGGTAATCCCCAAAGAAGGAGGGATGAAGCGGGAGAAGTTAATAGCAGTGCTAAAGACACCTGCCAAGTATTTAACATCATTCCAGATAGAGAAACCATCAAAAGTATAGTCTAGTATATTATTCAAGATAATCTTGATGAAAAAGAAGTAAAGGTTATAGCCAAGGCTTTAACTATAACATCCTCTAACCCTATCACCACCACTTCCCATTTTAGTAAGCTCTGAAGAGAGTTATAGAAACTTAATGCTTCAAAAAAAATAATCTCTGTTATATTAGACAACAAAATAACCTACGCATTTAACAAGATTCAAAAAGAGCGTAAGAATCAACGTGAAAATGAAGGGATTGATTTTCCAGATTACTTCTTATTAGAATTAGTTAAGGAGAGATTCAATTTGTATAATGTATCTAAGACCCTACTATACAAGCCCTAGCTAATGTAATGATTATGCTTTGCATTCATCTTACTAAAATTAAAGACTTGTGTATATTTAATGGAGGTGTAACTGGATACGCAAAAAACTGAGATCATCAGGATAATCTTCAGGTATTTAGATCATTACAGTCAGAGAATATACCAAATATATTTAGACAATCATTGCCTATTATAGTAACAAATTTGCCGATCAGAATATTCTAGACTTATTCTAATTGATTATATAGTTAAATTAAAATTTTTAAAAAGCAATAATTTTTTTATTTTATTTTTATTTTACAATAAACATGGCTAAAAAATAAAATAAAAAGAGGTTATAGTATATTTTCTGATATCTATTTTACTAGATAGTTTGGCCAATTTTGTCAAAAAAATTGATGTTAGATGGGAAATGCCTAAATAAAAAAACAATTCACTTCAAATTATCTGAATTGAATGCATGTTTTATCTCTTGTAATATATATATCAATTCATTTTGCTTTTTTGACTTTAATCTGGAGTATTTTTTTTGAGCATTTTCTCCAAGCTGTTCAAGAAGAGTTTCTATCTTTAACAAAATTTTAGGTTTGGTCATATTTTCTTCACTTTCTTAAGCCTTTGCTTCTTGTATTAAAATTGGTATTGGCCTAAATAAAAGAGGATTATTTTTGTTAATAAATAATTCAGTAATAAACTTTGTTGAGTTTGCTTTGCTAAGTATGTGAAATTTTTTAAATTTTCATTCAATTAGTATTCTTCTAGACTCTGATTCACAAATTCAAAGTTTTGCAGATAAATTTAAAATCTCTGGCATTTCATAGTTGATTCTGGCTGAGTTTTTAGTCTGAAGGTTTGATAATTGTTATATTCAATTACTTTAAGTAAGTTATTTCTAAGCTAAAATTTATTATGAATTAAAGTTTGTTAAATGTATATATTACTAATTAATTTAATTAAAATAAAAGTTCACCTTGAGAAACTTTTTATAATTACGTGCGACGATTTTCCAATAATGAAGTTGCAGAATAGAAGTAATGTATGATTTTTAAACCTATATACATGTGCAGAAGGTGCACACTATATGATGGAATTATGTGCAGAAATTGCGTTAGGTAGTACGCAGATGTTACATAGTGATACACAAATAATTTTTAACTGTACGCAAAAAAAAATTTTAATTAAATTTACCAAGGTTTTATAATATATAAATGTCTTATTAATTGAATACAAAAAAATATTACATAAAATGTTCAAGTATATTTACAAAAAATACTATACAAAATGTTCAAATGTATTTAAAAAAAATATTATGTAAAATGTTCAAATATATAAATATTTTCTATTCATTAGATTCATTAGATTGTCAAATATATTGATTTGCCTAGTAATTATATATGCTATCCCAATCAAAATCATGAAAATCATCAGGTCCATTTGAAAATATCATCAAATGCATATTTAATGTTTCATGATTCATCTGATTCCTTAATTTGGACTTGGTTAATTTATGATGGGAAAATACCCGCTCAACATGAGCATTAAAAGAGGAATTAACAAGGCTATTCTAATAAGTTTAGAAATTAATGGGTAATCATTAATAAAATGTGATTTTGTATTCTATATATGTTCTCATCCTTTTACAAAATCAAAATTACAGATTGATTTCATTATTTGCTTAACTATCTCCCATTTTTGATTTAATTCTACTTTATTAAAATATGCAGAAAATTTTTCACCAGTAGCTGTAAAATAATCATTTCCATAATATTCTATCAAAATTTTAATTTCATTATTTCCATAATATGCAATGTCACTTTCTCTCTGAGGTAAAAATTTGGGATTGAAAATTCTTAGCGCATTGTAAATTTCTGAATCCAGAAATCGATTTTTTAAGGCTTTAATAATTGCTTCAGAAAATTTTAAAATAAAAGAAGGTATACTGTTAGAATGAATATTATTATCTTCTATATATTTATATAGAATTGTTTCATATGTTAGAGAAACTTCTTCAGTTCCAATAAATTGTGCTTTGATAGCTGAAATAGTTGTTTCTAAAGAATACTTTAATTTCAAAAGATCTACATGATTACATTGAAAAATCTTGATCATTTTTGATAAAATGTACATTAAATCTGCCAAGAACATTGTTGATATAATAAATTCTGGATCAAGATTATTAACTAATTGAGAAACCTGAGTTCTATCTTTAAGATTGTCTGTATTGATCATGTCATCATTAAGAGCATCAATAACTGAAAAAATAACTTGATGGAGATTGTGTACAACATTCGACATAGATAACCATCTTGTATTAATAATATTCAATATAATAAGTTATAGATCTTCATTAACATCTTACATAAGCTTTAAATTTTGCATTCGTTTATATGATCCACTGAAATATTCATATAATTGTTTATAAATAACTTCATATTCTTTAAAATATGCTACTTCTTTTGCAGCATCTTAGCCAGCTAAATGAAGTCTATGTGCAATACAATGAACAAAAGTCATGAAAGGATTTTCTTTTTTTAATTGTGTTGCTACACCATTAATATTTCCTAAATAAAAAATAATCATATGAATTAACTAATTATATATTAAATTATTTTCATTATAATTTATAACTAACCTATTATAACAGAAGCACCGTCACTTCCAAAATGAGCAATGTTTTCAATTTGCAAACTTTTTTCATTTAAAAAGCTTTTTATTTGTGTTGTAATATTATTAGCACTGCAATCGTCAAGTTCTATCAATCTTAAATAATGTAATACTGCCACATTATTTGCTATATATTTTGAGATAATTATCAAGTGTTTTTTGTCAGTTATTGCAGTTGATTCATCAATTAAAATACTCTATCGCTTAGAAGCCTTAATTTCATCAATCAATGCTTTTTCTATAATATAAAAAATTGCTTCTTCAAATTTTCGAGCATATTTTGAATTATTATATAATCCATATTGAAAAGTTTCAGCAGGTGGGTTTAAAGAAGAAAGAGAAGGAAGTTGAAGAAGTTGTGGTATAGTAATTTTTGAATATCTATTGGAATTTAATACTAAATTACATAATTCAAGATAAAGGTTTAGTGAAAGATGATTTTTAGTCGCAAAATACATGCATTTCATTTGGTTAATTTATTTTTTCTTTATCATTAGTTAAACGATTAGATAAGCTTTGCATTATATTTGGTTGATTTATTTTTTTTGCTTTTTCCAAAAGTGTATGCTCCTGATTCTTAACATGCCTATCGACTAAATCTTTTTTGTAAGTATCACATCCTTTAGCCATTTGATTATTATAGCCTACTTTCTTGCACCAGGTATAAAACATAAAAACTTTCCCATTAACCTCTCGATATACTAGCCAGTCACCATATATAGTACGCCATTGTTCTTTCGGAGCAGTTGCAGTTTTCAGTTTTTTAACTGCTAGAGTATTCTTATCTTTATTTTTTCTTTTAATTTTAGATGGACTACTAGGAGTTTCTAAGCCACTTACAAAACTAGTAAGAGTTTCTGACCGTTATCATTAAAGCCTAAAAATTTATCCATAATTTGTAATTAGTTCAAATTTTTTTTAAATAAAAATTAGATGATCTGAAATGATAATTTCATAGTGCAGAATTTGTGCAGGATTTTGTGCACAACTGTGTGGGATTGTGCAAAAATTTACAATTGTACAGAATTTATGTATAGTGCAGATTTACGCATATATTAAAAAAGTATTATGTGCGAAAAATCATCAGTCATGTGCAAGTGCACATGACCGCACTGCTAAAATCACACACTAAATAGAAGGTATTAAAGTTTTTAAAGTTTTATTTATCTCCTCAATAATTGCATCTAATCATTAATGCTGTTAGTAAATACCTGATTTAGAAACAACGCAGTTGTTCTCTATAATGTCACATATTTCCAGATGAAGCTGCATCAATTGAACTTCATTAGCAACTTCTATTAGACAGTAGATAGGATGCTGTCTTGCAGACTAAATAGGAGAAAACACTCTTCTAGCAGCACTCTTTAATAGAGAATCATTAGTTTTTATAGCCTTTCGATAATTGATTATTGCTTAAAGATAAACGAATGTCTATTAAAATAAAAATAATAAAAATTAATATTAATATCTATAAAAAGAATAAAAATTAGTAGTGACCTGTTCATATTTTATCTGATAAAACGAATCTTGCTGTTCTTTGACCTAAACAAGATATCCTTCGACTGATAAGTTTGAATGGCTTTTTACATACTGCCATACAAGTTCCATAAAAATAGCCTGACGATATATATTACAAATAGAATTCCAAGATTTGTGATGGTCTGCACATTTTTTAAAATAGGAAAGCTGATTATCCGTTCGATAATCTTGATATACTGCAAATCATTTTATATCAATTTCCCTAATATATAAAGTTAAATTATTAAATGAATAAATGTATTGAAGCAGTATAAGAGTGTTGAACAAAATTCTTTATACATTACGAAATAATAAATTTTCTAAATTGTAACTACCTACCAGTTTAACTTCACAAATGCTCAAAGCATATTCATTTATTCATATAGTTGTTCTGGTAAAAGTACTAGCCAAGGAAACTTTTCTTTTAATTTTATAGCATAATGGTATAAAACACCATCACAGACTACTGCCATCCACTTACGAGTGCCATCTCTAATAACTGTTATTGTCTCTATTTGTAAAAGAACCTTTTTAATATTTGCAATAGAATTAGGGTTAATATTGATCAGATCAGGAACATAAATTTTAGGAATGTTAACTCCTTGATCAGTAACTCTTTGTTGAGTAATACTGATCCTAGGAATACATGTAACACTTGATTCATCATTAACGTTAAAAGGTTTAAAAACAAATGAATTTTTGATTATGCTATGCTCAACTTCGCCTACTTTTTCTTTTTGCATATCGGTTAATATTAGCAATCGCGTTTGACATGTTAGGCATATTTTTTTTTCAATTTTTAATATTTTGTTGATGACAGCTAGAATACTCTTTCATGTTGGTAATGTTAATTTCTATAGATGTTGTAAAAGAATCAATAGTATTAATAGAGAATATTTTTTCTTTAGATAATAAATTAAGAATATTGGTAATGTAAACATATAATTCTTTATCAATGACTTCTTGCATTTGGGGATTGATATTGAAAAGTTCTTCATATTGTAACCTATTAAGAGAATCATATGTCCAAGGTGAATCTATATGTTGCATTCTGTTTTGCAACGCTATATTAAAACTAATGAAACTGGTAATAATATGGTAAACTACTGTATTAAACCCTCAGTCAAGATAATTTTTCTGTCCCCTTTGTTCGTTATCAAATACAAAAAATAACAGCCCTTCAGGTAATGGTTCTTCATGCTTTGATAGTTCCTTATACCACTTTTAAAATCGATAATAACTTCTTAAATTTGTTATATGATTATCAATATTGATAACCATTTTTCGATCGTATAATTAAATATTTAATAGTGGAAAAGACAAGATAGATCTCTGAAACATATTTTCCATGTTGTGCACCATATATCAAATCAATTGCAACAACAGTTTTAAAGAGCTTTTCTTGGCTTAAAGTATCAGCGTTTTAAGTATTTTGAATAAAAGTTTCAATAAATTTGATAACAACCTGATTTCGTCTATTGAGCCATTCATGGGGATTATACTTTATAAGACTCTCCATAGAAAATCTAGTACTGTTTTGTATCAATGATTCTATATCATTAAATAATGATTCATGTTCTGCATTCGCTATTTCAATAATTGCTTCAATACGTTTTTATTGATTGGAGAATCACGAATTTTGCTGTTCAATAAAATTTTATTCTCTTTACATTTTTCATTATATGAATTATAAATCTCAGCCATATCCTCATAAGCCTTTTGCAAATTTTTTTTTAATTTTTCTATTTTAACTTTATGATCTTCTAGATGCTGATGCATTTGTACAATTTGGTTGTTGAGGTCTATTATTGATTGTAATTTCTGCTGAATTTCTAGGTAACTAGCTTTCAGAAGACTTTTAGTTTTTTCAAACTCAGCTATAATGTCAGAATGATCAATGCTACTTTTTTCATTAGTATCTAATCAAAGCTGCTTGTTTTTCTGATTGGAATCTATAAGATGACAGTAAAATTGATTAGTGGTAATGATTTGATTATAATGTCTTTCACAAATTAAATAAGACTTTAAAGAAGAATGAAGATTAGCAAGTTCAGAAATATAATTATGGTATTGTACAAGCTGCTTAGTTATTTCCTAGATACTAGCATGCTACCAGGTTTATAATTCCTTCGTTTTACAGGCTTTTAATCCAATTTTACTATAACTATCAACTAAATCTGAAAAAATACATGGAAGTTCTTTTGCTTTTGGCTTTTGATAAGCAGACACTACAAAAAAAAATTATTTAGAATGCTAGATTAGTTAACAAAAAATATGTTATATACTTTTTATTTTAATTAACAAAATACATGCAAATTTCTTATTTTAAAGTCTCATTTACTTTTTCAAGAAGAGTTGATCCTGAATGATTATTCCTGATTATAAAAACTAGAAGTCTTTTACTATCAATCTATATGCTATCTAAGCCACAATGAAAATTCAAAAAAAAAAAATGATTATTGATAATTTACATATAACAGCCAATCAAATTTCAAGGATTTTCTGTAGATTATTCTAGAAATCGTTTATTTATTTAGTATATTCCCTAACTGTATTAGAAAGGGATGAAGAGCGGGTTAAACTTTTCTTTACTTGAATCCAAAATACAATTTCTTTTGAATAGTTAAAGGATCTAGAAGTGCTGAGAGTTAAATAGTTTAATACATTTCTGAAAAAAGATAGATTTCTTCCTAAAACTGGTAAACCACTCCTCTCTAGCTATTTGCGTAAATTAAGGACAGTATTTGTGGTCATATCGAATAGTGTGAAGAATTTATCAGAAGCTATGTCAAGCCCTTTGACATTCGTCAGACAACCATTCCTCCTTAACGTAAAACTATACTATAGTTGATTTTTAAAAAAGAGGACAGCCTTATGATCAGGTAACAGCATTCGAGTTCTTCAATGAAAACTAATCACATAGATAGGTTAGACAACATTTATTAAATTTTATTTTTTTGTTCTCCTAAAATCTAACATATATAAAATATCACGAAAATAGTTAGAATGAAATTAATCGATCAAAAGCATTCATATGATAGCCTAGGCATTTGACTAAATGAGTAAAATGCAGAAATATATAGTGCATTTTCTGAAGAAAATAAGATACTAAAGAAATAATTGAAAGATTATCATTTCCAACATAACGCTTTAGAAAAGAGGGTAAAAAGGTTAGAGAGAGACTCTTCTGAAGAATCTGATTTGATTAAGATAATTGAGATAAGAGAAGCTGTCCCTTATAAATAACGAAGGAGGACGCGACCAAGAAAGGTTAAGCAGATGATAGTTTGAATAGATTGAGTCAGGCATTTTGCATATTTTTTCAGTTAAAGTTATTAAGTTTAATAAATCTTCCTTTAGATGAACTAATAGGATTAAACTTGAACCGCTAGAGAGACATTCTGGCTAATTTATTTTTCATTTAAAGATACAACATATAAAATAGAATATTTAGCCGAAGGCATAGAGCATGGTGTATTCAAGCATCTTTTATTTACCAGAACTATTAGAACAGATTTTACATTTTTTAGTGATAAATAAGTCACTATATCCTACTCTATTTGTTTTCCAATTATGGTACAGATGTGATGCTTCTATTCTATAGAAATGCGTTAAACTAAAGACAGGTAACATACAAAAGATTTTTATAAAAATATTGCATAGGAAGCAAAAGCCAGTTTATTATTTGAATGTAAATCATCTAGAAATTTCAAATTACTATCGACTTTTGGATAAAAAATTCAAAAGAATCGCAGGCCTGCTCCCAAATATAGTTCATTTAGATTTTAGCTATAGCAGGGGATTCAGCAACAAGACACTAAAATAAATAGCAAAATTATACTCCAATTTGAAGTATCTCAATTTGCAGAAGGATGATGAAGTAGGTCATAGTTAGAATCGGATATCTTGAAATATTCACCTTAGAAGAATAAGAAGGTTGATGAATAAGAACTATATTCCTTCCTCTGATAACCCTGACTGTGATACTAAAATAACTGATGATGGTCTATCGATAGTCATACTGAGATACTGTAAATTAAAATATCTTAATATTTTCTACCGCATAGTAATTATTGATATAACTTTAATGTAATTATGAATTCATACCTTAATTTAAAATATCTCGATCTAAAGAGTTGTTATAATATCAGCAAAGAAGCCATATGCCAGTTTATTTCAAATATTTATGTTGAAAATATCGTGAGTATATCACCTCATTATAGTGTAATAGATAAATATCTTAGCCAATACGATGTTTGTGAATTAGTTAAGTTATAGCAGAAGATAAGGGATTATAATGGTGCTAATAATCTGAATTCTGTCTTAATATTGGGAGCTATTAATAACTTACAGCCAATCAGAGTAAGCTAGTTAGTCCAGAGCAGTGATTGCGTAATTTTATTTTTTGTTAAAGATACAGCATATATTATTTATGACGCAATCAAGTATCTTTTATTTATTAGAACTATTAGAACAGATTTTACATTTTTTAGCGATAGATAAATCTCTCTACCCTGCTCTATTTGTTAGCCAATTTTGGTATAGATGTACTATCATATATAATTATTTAATAATTAAAAAATATTAATTATTATTTTGAATTTTTTTTAATAGTTCAAAAAAAGAAATAAAAATATACAAGTAGGGGAAGGTAGTTGGCTAATAAAAGAATGTATAAAAAATATTTGCAATATAAACATAATTATAATATTCACAAAGATAAGTGACTTTAAAAAAAAGCAGATGAAGTATTAGATACTAAAGATTTTATTTTTCTAATATTTAAATTAGAATCTAAATATAATATTTAAGTTTTATTTATTTATTAAAAAAGAAAATACAGCTAATGCTAATACCAATGCCATCACCACCACTACCAATACCAGTATTACCAATGCTAATACTAATACTAGTGCCAATATCAGCACTAATGCTAGTGCCAATGTCAACGTTAATACCAATGCTAATACTAATGTCAATGTCAAAGCCAATGCAATACTAATGTCAACACTAATGCCAATGTCAGTATCAATGTTAACGCTAATATCAGCGTTAATATTAGCACCAATGCTAATGCTAATGTTAGAGCCAATGTTAGAGCCAAAGCCAATGTCAAAATCAAAACCAATATAGGATCTTTGCAATAAAAAAGGGGGAAACAACCAGAAAAAATAATTTTACTTTTATATGCCAAATATGATTTTTAGGTCAAAATATGTTCAGATTTAGCATTAATTCATTTTTTATTTTTCTGACTGTTCCTCCTTTTCTATTGCAAAGGTCCCATATCAAAGCCAGTGTCATCTCAGTTGTATGTGACTTCATAATATAATTATATTATAAAATCACATACAACTTAGATTAGGTTATGAAGGTAATTTCATAGTCTAC
Organism: Funneliformis mosseae; assembly: GCA_910592005.1. Classification (NCBI taxonomy): domain Eukaryota; kingdom Fungi; phylum Glomeromycota; class Glomeromycetes; order Glomerales; family Glomeraceae; genus Funneliformis; species Funneliformis mosseae. The sequence continues at coordinate 18,634 of CAJVPP010000436.1, read as the reverse complement.
CGGTATCTTTATAATATAATAGTGAGTTCATAGTCTGTTGGTAACTTCATAATATAAAAGTAACTTCATAGTATAACGGTGATATCATAATCTAATTACATGATCTGATGGTAACTTCATAACCTACTATTCATATTCTAATAGTAACTTCATAACTTACTTATGGGTAGCTCCTTTGCATTTATAGCATTATTTTAACTGTTTCCTGTATAATATGGTTATAACTTCATAGTCTAATGGTGACTGGTAGTGCTTTAATTTAATGGTGATATCATGATCTAATAGTGACTGCTTTCTTCTTATTCCTAATCCGTTTACATAATAAAATCTATATTGTTAGTTTTGACTTTCCAGTCTTCTTTGAATACCTGATTCTATAATGAGGATGTTAGCTTTTTATACTAGTTTGGATACTAGTTCTATATTAAGAATTTACGCTTATTTAGTTACCTTACTAGATGCTAAAATGTGATAAAAAAATATCACATCAGGTGATGTAGTAGATCTGTGATTAATTTTAGCTGACATTATGCCATAATTCTAGCTGACCTTGAAACATATAATTTGAGATCCAACTTGATAACATGATGGCGTTATGATAGTGCTGTGGTAACTATATGAAACTATTAGAGAACTAGTAGAAAGCTAGAGAGATTCTATTAGTTCGCCAGTTTCAGACTACTTGTATGCTAGCTTAGATGCTGAATTATTATGTCTGATGATCTGACTGAAACTATGGAATAGTGTTGGCTGAAATTTTCGTTAATTTTACTATACTTTCAGTTCTAGGCACTTTTCTGTTACCTTCTTGTCACTTTCTCGTAACTTTCTTGTTACTTTCAAGAGATATTGGTGGGATTTTATAAGCACTTTTGAGGCCTGATTATGATTTAAACTGGGTCAAGGCAGTGTGTATGCTATTTTTTTAAGCATTCCTAGTGTTCTTAGGGAAAATTTTCTGGGGACGTTTCCTAGGGACAACTTTGATATTCTTTTTCACGTTCCTAAACTTTATTATTTATTCTTCTATATTTGTCTCTAGTGTCCCTAGTGTCCTTAGGAAAAGTAAAGTTCTAGAAAAAATTTGAAACCTTCTTATGCTATATAAAAGGTATATACGTAATATACATATGCTTAAAAAATAAAAAAAAAGGTTAAGTATTCTGATTTTTTTTAAAGACGCTAAGGATGCTAGGGATACCTATCTAGAAGTCTTCCCAAAATTCTAAAAATGTCAAAAAGCTTATTTTCAACATCCTCAGAAGTGTTTTACGCATTTTTTTTAGGGATAATTTTTTAAGACCAGCTCTCTATTGTATCAGATATTTTTATTTCATTGAGAACCTGTTTTAATGCTTCTGGGGTCTACCTGTTCTGAAGCATCTTATCCAACCTTTTCGCTAATAATATGCCTTTGAATGACACTTCTGGACATGCTAATTACAAAATAATATTTTGATGCTGTTAGTCTTACACACCCATCTTATTTGTATAGAAGTTGCTAGCGTCTTTTCTAGTGAATACTATACCCTTCTGGTCACATATTTCTATTTTTACAAACTATCCCTTCACCAGAGCGATACTGGCAAATTTATCCACTTTCCTTTCTGATATAATCCTCGGTGAAAATAAATATGTTTTCAGAATTGTCTATCTTCAGTATTATTCTCAGTTAATCTTTAATATCTATAATAATATTTATTTTTATTTGAACTTTTTTCTTAGGGTATTATACTGAAGGGTATACTTAGTTATCATATTCTAAAAAAATACCATGACCCATTCTGAGCTTTCAGAGTTTCTCAACGTGACCGCCCTACTTTTTCACCTAGAGGCTAAAAAAGATAAAATGGAAGGACAAATAATTTGCTACTCCAGTAGGAATTACTTGAATTGTATTCCAAACTATGATGATATAGTTGCAGAAAATGATGAGGGATTAATTGCAATTCTTAAAGATACTCTATCTAAGCAACAAGATATTCTATTTATGGCTATTGATATAAAGGAATCTACTGAATTCATAAATGATAAGGTACGTTATGTATTGTGTCTCTATAGTCAGCTTATAAATGGCCAGAAAGTAGTAGTATCAATTATGAGAATTCAAGTATTCTTTGATATTCTCATACCAGATGAGAAATCTATAGATGTATTTGAGGTGAAAATAAGAGGCATCCTCTCAAATGCAATAAAATCATTTGAAATAGAGTATATAAAAGCTTTTTCATTTCATGGTTATCATACAGAAAAAAGCCATATTTGTGCATTTACACAGTTAATACTAAGCAAAGGAAAATATTCATAAAAGCTATTCAAAAGAGAAAGTACATAACTACCTCAGATGATCAATTCACATACTATCGCAAAGTGGCTTATGAGTATAGAATTTTACTATCCAGATGGTCTATAATAAGTAAATATATATGTGAATCTGAAGGAAGAAATAACCTGCTCTGTATATATACTTTCTGGGTATCTATAAAGATTTCTGTCTTGTAGAAGATCTGACGTTATTAAAAAATCGCTTTCCAATTTCAGTGCTCATAAGAGATTGTACGCTTGTTCTCATATGAGACATAGAAATATATAGTTCACGTGGATTGGGTGAATTTCTGAAGTAATTAATAAAGAAGATTTTGTAGTTATAATTTGTATGACATTGCATTAGAAGAATAATCTAAGACTGTTAAAGCAAATCTATCTTGTCGATGTTAAAACAGCACCAGATTCATGCTGGATCACAATTGTATGTAAATCACAAACTAATTTACTAAAAACATTTGCATTTTACTGGCGGGCATTTGCTTCAGACATCCAACTCAGGTTAATGATTTGCAATATGACTGGTCTTTCATTATGGAAAAAGCTAATAAATTATATCTCATTAAATGGATGTGAAAACAGATGTCAGGAAGAACTTGCCAGGAGACTTCTGAAGATATTATACAATGGAATTATTATGGAAGATTAGAAGAACTGACTACTTTTGATAAAACCCTTTCTGTGAAAGAGAATACAGAAGAAAATATGGAAGAAAAATTTAGAAGAGATTTCATTTTTATCAAAGTTAGTCTGAAAGATATCTTTAAATCTTCTTTTTTTTAAAATACCTGGATGCATACCAATTGATGTTTATATATGCTTTAAGAGACTTTACTTTCACTCAAAAGTGGAAAAGGAAAGTTCACTTAAGTTTTACTTAAAATTATGTGAGCTCGAGAGTAAGGCTGATATGCATTTTAACAGATTATAGAACTACTATTCTGAGGCAAAAGAACTCTTTTCTGATATAACTGCTAGAAATATGCATGAAGTAACAAACTATTATATTATAGATATATTACTTTGCCAAGAACTCGTAATCAAACGTAATGTAATTAATAATTATAGAGAAGTCGCTTCTATTGCTTATGTATCTTTATTTGATACACATTATCGTGCAAATAGAATAAAGGTAAGGAATCTTCTGGATGCTTATACTACTAAACGCAATATGTTATTTAGTACAATTTACCACAAAGATAAAGAAAAGGGTAAATATCTTGGAGCATATATTTTTTCTCTAATAAAAGGTATTGAGAATAAACGTCCTGTTACAGGTCTTGATTTCGCCTCATTATATTTTAGCCTAATAATAGCTTATAACATCTCACTTAAAAAATTAATATTAAGCTGTAAAGAGGCTGATAATATATATGAAAAAGGAAATGAACTTTATAAAATTAAATTTCTATTTAATGGTCATATTCTTAATACCTGGTCTGTTCGTCATGATAATTGTTCTGAGAAAAAAGGATTATATCCTACTGTTTTAGAGGATCTGTTTAATAAACAAGTAGATCTTAAATCAAAGTTTACCTTACTACGTAAAGATAAGAAGCATCTTGAAAAGCTTATAAGCATCATAGAAAGGAAGGGTAAAATTGTACTGAATGTTTTAAAATCAAAACATGTTTCCCTATGCTTTGATTATAATTACTTAAACTCAAACAATTCATTCTGAAGGTGTATATGAATACATTTTATAGCAAGGCAGATAACAGTAACTCTTCATTCTTCCTTCATGAATTAGCTGAAGGAATTACTTCAGTAGGACAATACAATATTGATCTTATTGCTAAATTCATTACAGCAAAGGGGTTTGAAATCAAATATGGGAATACTAACTCTTTGTATCTCACTTACCCAGATAAATATTATGAAATATGTGATAGAGCCTTCAATAAAGACGAGCTTTCCAAAAAGGCATACTAGACTAAAATGGTTAAAATTACCATGAAAGTGATGGATAAATTTCGCAATAAAGTCAATACTTATTTTAGAATAAAAAATGGTACCTCTTATCTAAAGATGGCATATGAGGAAATATTGTTTTCCTGTGTGTTTTACTGGTAAAAAGAAGTATTTTGAAATTAGGCATGAAGAAGTAGTAAGCTTTAAACCAAAAAGCCTTTTTACTAAAGGGATCGATACTGTAAAGTAAGGTTAATCTTTACTTTTCAAATTCATTAGAGAGAAGATTATGTGGGAAGCTATAGATATCAATAATACACGCTCAATTCATAAAATTGTCAAAGATACTCTTAGAAAAACTAGTTTAAAGCAATAGGGATTTGATCAGTTTATTGCAATAGTTATATAGAAGCCTAATAAAGATAATAAATGTATTCAGCACTTTATAAGATGGATGAAGGAAAAATATGAGAATAAGATTCCTGATCCAGGTGAGCATTTTAGTTATGTAGTAGTAAAGGGGAATTCCCTTTATGATAAAAATAGTAAACAGCAATCACGCAGAGTTGCAGACTATATAGAGTTCCTGAACATTGCAAAAGAACTCAATATAGAAATAGATATCAGCCACTATTTGAAAAAACTGTGGGATTATGTGTCCACTTTATTAATAATAATGAAAGATATCAACCGCCTTTATCACATAATATTATACAGATTAAAGATTCAGATGAGAGAAAAAAGTAAGTTGATACGTATTCTCAAAACAAAACAAAAAAATGGCTTAAAAAATATATAAAAACTTTACAATAAACTTTCTAGGTATTTTGATGATTTGTCTGAAGCAGATATAGACAAGATCATCAAATTATATGGATAAGTACTCTTAGCTGAAATTGTCATATCTCTGCTAGAATACTTATAATATTATTTATATATTTTTTTCTCGTGCAATAATACTAGCTAACTTCAATTTCTATCTTTGAACTTCTAACCTCTGATCATATAACCTGGCCTCAGATATACCTGAAGGTGTAAATCGCTAATCTGAATGTATTAGTCACTTTTTTCTTTCAGCTTGGCGTTCCATGAATTCCATATTTTTTTCCCGACTATGAACCATATAATTGCAATAAGTAATAAGATAAGTATAGAATATATTAACATAAGTGACATTAAGGAGTTTGTAATAATAGGAATGATCAGTGCTAGAGGTATTGTTTGAGCTAATGATACTACTTTTACGTCACCTGATTGCTTTGCAATCTCTTCTCTTAAAATAATTTTTTCAGAATGTGCTGATCGACTATGAATTGATTGATTAGGTAGGATAACTGCCTGATTTCTCAAAACCATCTCATCTTAGGATAATAGTTCTTGCAAAGCCTCTAATATATGTTCCCTGATAAAACTTTTATTGAATTCCATAACCTTATCTTTAAGACCATGCTTATAGATAAGGGATCTTAAATCATCACTGAGCCATCCTGGTAGTTTTTGCAATAAATCGTTCATAAACGGAGATGAAGGATCTACTTCATTATCCTTCTTTAACACTAATTCTTGAAGATAAGAATTTTTCTCTATTAAATTTAATTGCGCTAAAGACAAAGCATCTCTTTCCTGACTGGTTATCTCATGTATCGTTTCTATCCCTTTTTCTATACATTCTATTTCATGTTTTTTTGAATTAAAATCCTCCTTTACCCATTTCAATTCAAGCCTGAAAGAATCAATCTCTTTAGGTTCAAATGAGTTTATTTAGGCTAGCTCCTCTATTACCCCTACCACTGCATTTGAATTATGAAACATCAGATCTAGTTTTAAGTCCTCCAACTTACCTTCCAATTCAATTACCTTAGTTTCAAAAGAAAGAATCTTGATCTTGTCAGCGGACAAAGCTTTTTAGGTCAAAGTTGTCTTTCTTTTCAGAGTTTTAATCTTTGATTTAAGCGATTTGATTTTAGCAGAATATTTGGTTTCAAGCTTATGTTGACTCTCAGAATGAGATTTCCATTCAGAAATAAGTTGGGATCTAACTTTAGTACTGGACGCATTTAACTAGCTAATCTTATTTTCAATATCAGCATAGATTCGCTGAAACTTTTCCTCTCGCTCATTATACTTATCTACTACCTTTTCACTGAAATCATTAATTTCAGAGTTAAATTCAGTAACAGATCTTAATTTTTTTTGAGCTCTTGCTCATATGCATTATCTAGCCGATGTCCTCTATTTTTTATATTTTTCAATGTATACATATTGGACATAATTTTAGTATAGTTATATAGCAGAAAAAAATATGAATAAAATTCTGAGATAATAGATTCATCCCGTATATTTAGAATAATATATTTTTTCTAAATATTCTGTTTATTTTGTATATCCTATACATTCAGAATATTTTCTTCCTATATATCCTGTATATCTTATATATTTAGAACAATAAATTCTTTTTATATATTCTATTTAATAAATTATTTCAGAGTATTATATTAGATATAAAAAAATATTGCTTACTATACTTAGGCAACACATAAGATGTGATGCTCCTTCTTTTTCACCAGCTGATTATGATTTTATTATGTAACGCCGTGATGATAGGCCAAGGTCTAAAGTTTTAAATGAACTAAAAGAAAAATATAGCACATCACAAAAATATATTTATCAGATCTGGAGAGGTGAGGAAAAAAATAGGGTTACATGGGATCAACCAATTCATATGTCAATAGCTAGTTCTGGAGGAACCGCTTTACTTTCTAATATAAATGTTGTGAGTGAGTGGATTGAGTCAGAGATCTAAGGCCAAGGTGTTTCTCCATTCACAGAACTGGAAAAACAAATACGTGTTACTAAGATAGAGCCTAGCAAATCTATTAATTTAGTTTTAGAAGAAGGTGGGAAGGTGAAAAAGTCTGGAGAGAAAAAAATGGAGCCCAAGACTGAGTTAGCTTTTCTAATACCATTTCCCATTCAGACTCAATCGATCCCAGTAAGCTTAAAAAGCTCTGATACAAATATAGAAGAATTATACGCATTGCATGAGAAGATAGCTAAAAGAAACATAAAAATATAGCGAATATAAAGAATATATTAAAAAAAATAACTCACTTATTCTTTAAGAAGTTTATCATAGCGTGTCTGTAATCTCTCACAATACTTATTGATTTCTATATTATACTTAAGAGTGTTAAATAGCATTTTTCAAGCTTCTCGTAACTCACTTTTTTTTAATGTATCATCCTCGCTTAAATCTTGCGAAATACAGTCTGAGGTCGAAGAATCATCACATTTAGAAGTAATGTTCGCACAATTCACTTTGAGCTTGTTCTTAACCTTATGCATATTAATTGGGATAAAAATTTCTTACCATTATACTCTAGTCTTAATTCTTATTTTGATGCAAGTAAATCATAATTATATTTATCGAGAAGTGTGTTAGGTAAGATCAACATTAGCTTAAAATACTTAACTACAGCAAAATCAGCATACATAATACATCCAGGAGTAAAATTTACTGAAACATTTCTAACAATTCCAAGCGATTCTGTAAGAGTAATAGCAATGCCTCTGAGATTATGTTTTTCTTTTGTATCAATTACTAGCTTTGATCATTTAGATATATCTTTAGATATAATCAGAAATTAGCATCAGGATTAACTGTACCCGCTGGAATCACTAGACGCTTAATTTTACATTTAACAGTAACAACATCTGTGGCAGATTTTTTTCTTTGAACAAAGTTTATCTCCATAGGATCATCAATGAACTCATCATCCTCAGAATCAGCCAGTATTTTAGAATCACCATTTTACGAATAAATAAGGTTGTAATAGTGTCAAACTTTTCATTAAGCACCTTTTCAATAATTTTTTCAATGATTTTTAAGCAGAATTGTTCATCCTGTGTTGGAAATTTTGAACTTTGCTTTTTTTTCTTAGAATTAGGAACTAATGTGATCTCAGAAGGACCTATTAAAGGAGGTGTTTCTGCATCTTTTATCTTACGAAACTTGCGAGTCTTTGATTTCTTTTTTGTGAAGAAATATTAGTGTTATATGGTCTCTTTAGGATCTGCTCTTTCTTTATTTTTTTTGTCTAAAATATATTAACATTAATTTCAGCATCAGTCTCAGCTTCAGACTCTGATTCAAAAGAAGAACTCTCAAAGCTAGAAGAGCTATCCTCAAACTCTGATGAAGAAGTATCATTATCAAAAGAATCTAATCCTGATTGTTCGTCTACTCTAGCTATATGAATTCGACTACTTTTGGATTTTTTCTTCTTTTTAGATTTATTTTTTGATTTTTAGAAGTTTTACAGGTAGGTTTATAGCTACTTTTATGTAATTTTTTAACTGCATTAATTTATTTAGAAAGTTTGGCATAGTTGGCATTGGCAACATCAAATCTTCTTATTAATTCGTCATTAATATAATTATTTAAAGATGTAAGATCTCTTGATGTATCAGGTGGTATTCCTAAACGCATTGCACGTATATACATCTTTTTTAAGGTCTTATTATTCTGGAGGTACACTTGAGTCAGTTGAGCTAGTTGCGTTTATAAAGATGCTATTTTGTTATTTAACTTTATAATCTCAGCTGAAGTAGCTTCTTGAGAATTAGTTTTATGTGAAGGTTAATGCAGAGTCATTTCAAGAATTTATTGGGCACTATATTTCTCAATTTCCTCTAATTTCTTAATTAATGCAGGAAGAGGAGTCTCTAAGCTGATTCATCTTACTTCTATTTAGTTATCAGACTTAAAACCATAAAAAATTTGCTGTTTAACTAATTCATCTTGATTTATAGCAGGAAGTAAAGGGTATGCTAATTTAGCCATTCTCTTTAAGTTAGCATAGAATCACCTTATAGGATTATTACCTTGAACAAGTGACTGAAATTTAACTTTAGATTTTTTAGCAGTAACCATTAGAAAGTCATGTAAAAAGATATGTATCTTCTGTTCAACAAATATTCTAGGAGCTATAATATTACTACTCGCATTAGCATTTGGTGCATTTAGAGCTAAAAGTATTAGGCAACTACCTGATATGAACCAGTCCTCTTTTCAAACAGTATATTTAGGTACTATTAGATTGGCAATTGTATTATTATCAGCCGGTATAGTATTTCTTATATAGGGAGCTTTATCTCGAAATTGATTAGCATTAATAGCACGCAATGCATTATTATTAGCCAGACTATTGATAGCATCAATATTTACAAGATCAGTATTATCACTAATATTTTGCAATTCCCAGTTTCTTCCCTTTATCTCAGTTTCATACCAATCTTTTACATAATCTAGTAAACCTAATTCGAAAAGTCTATCAATATGAATTCAGTATTGATGACTTGTATTTAGATCATGATTAGGAAAAACTTCACACTATTGACGCAAATCTCTTATATAATCTACTAGATCTTCACCAGCTAAACCATAAAATTTTAGAGGCGGATATCCTGCCATACCTATATATTGTATATTAGGTGGATTATTCTGAAGCATCAAAATTTGTCCCTGCAAATTTAAAATATTCTAATCTCTTTGCCTAATCACTAGCTGAAAAACAAACTTTTCATGTAGCAATTTACCAATGTAAGTTTATTTTTTTGCTATAATAACTAACATCCTATTTATCTGATTTTGGGCATTGATCTGCAACTATCAGGTATTTTGCTGAAACGGTTAGTATCTCGCTGATACAATAGCTGTTTAGCAAATTTTTCTTACAATAATCCTTTAAACACGCCTATCTTTATCTCAATATGAAAATATCTAGCAATGGGATTCTTATCTCTCATTATTATAGGCCAATATAGCCAAATCCCGCTCTCCTTAAGCATTATCTCTTTCTCTTACAGTTCTTTTAACCTGAACTTAAGATTCATCTAATAAATGTTGTAACCATAAATTCTGATTTCTACTATCAGTAAACTGATTCCTAAGATTATCTACTCGCTAAATAGAATCATGTAATAAGTTTTGATATTGATCACGCTCAGCTGTAATATTTTGCAAAGTAACTCAAATAGTATTTAACAAGCCTCTGATGCCATCTATAACATTGACAAGATTCTGCATAGGTATATCAACTCCTTTAATGTGATTTTCAATTTGATCTAATCCTCTATTAATATTTGCAACAAGATTAGTCATTGTTATATCTAAAACATTTATTAAGATTTTTTTATCTATGAGAATCTGGATTTTTGCTTTAAAACTCTTAACCTTATTTTTGAGCTCTATGATTTGACCATCTTAAATAGATCCAACTTCATCTTTGAATTTTTTATCCTATTGTAAAACCTTAAGCTGTTTTCGTAAATTAGATATTTCTGATTTAAGTTCCTTTATCTCTTTTTCATAGGCTATAATACTATTATCCTAAAACGAGATGGCTCTATAACATTGCTCAAACTCCTTTACAAGGGATTGAATTTTTTTTTCGTTACTCTTATTAATAGAAATCTCATCTTGAAGCTCACTATGAAGCTTCTGATTCGTATCTAATAGTTGTAAATATGCTGAATCACATGAAAGTATAGGCATAGTATTTTCAATCTGATTTAAAGAGCTTCATATAATCATAGCTTGAGAGTGAGTCAACCACAGATTATAATAGATCTTAATGAAGAGCTCTGCATAATATGTAGACTTCTGTATTATAATATTCCTGAATTTTGTCCGAATGCCAAGAAATTGCAAAAAAAATGTCAAAATGAAGGGTTTTGAAGTTTTCAATTGCGAGACATTGCAAAGTGGTTAGAGTATCAATATAGCTATCAAATTTATTAATACCCATTACCTTGTAAAGCTGAGGTGAGTTTTTCAAAAATTAAGATTCTGAACAAAGTCTAATCAATGCGATATATTACTTCATATCCATGATCAAGATGGTAGGAGGGTATTCGTTTGTAGTTTTCTAATCATAGATGTGGCAATATATTTTAAGGATAGATGTTCATTAACATTGAGAAATAGCTTAGAAATCTGAAATGTAATCAAAGAAATATATAAAGATCCTTCTAATCCTCTTACATAGCCAAAATTATTGATGACTGATGGTGATGCTTCATTCTGAGATGCATTTTTATGAGAAATGCAACAATATAATATCACTATACATGTTATCGATCTTTATAGTTTTAAGAGTTTGGCTTTCATTAAAGTGTATAAGAAAATAATAGCACAATTAACATATAAGGTCCAATATGCTATAGAGAGACGATTAACCAATAGAAAGCGATTAAGGATATTTAGAAGAATTCTTAAGAAGTATATTGATTATCTGAATAACAATAAGACTCGTCTTATTGAAATATCACCAGCTCATACTATGACTTTAGAAGAAGTTAAATCAAAGCCTTCTAAAAAACCTAAGCGTGCAATTAGAAAAGATGAGAAGAAATCCAAAAAGATCCTTTAAATATGAGGAACTTCAAGTAATTGAGGAACCCAATAAAATTGAATATCTATCTAATGGATTTATGCAAAAATATCATCCTACTGGATTCGTCTATTATATTTAAATTGCTAATGATAATTTAACTAAAGCCTATCAATATGCTGAAAAATGTGGTGGCTAATGCTTAAGAAGAACTGGGCAAGTAAATGGTCATAATGTTTATCTTTATCCATTAAAATACATCATGAAAAAATTCAAATAGTACCCTCTATACCACCATACTACTGAAAGAAATGTACATTATATTTTCAATGATCTTCTAGGTAAGAAATTTCCACTATGTAGGCCTAATTATTTGGATAGAATGCATCTCAATAGATATAATAAGGAATTACGTCTTGCATTCAAATTTCAGGAATCCCAGCACTATTGACACAATAGCTTATATCATCAGAAAAGCGAAAGTTTAGAAACCCAGAGAATGCGTGATTAGAAGAAGTGGAATATATATAAGGAACAAGGTATATTCCTTATTGAAGTTTCATATACTGCTACTCTCCTATCCTATATCAGACTTACTCTAATTGAGAAAGGATTCTTGAAAGAGGCAAAGAATTAAAAAGGATTAATTTTTAGTACATCATTAATAATACTCTATTTGACATGAAATAAATAAACTTGAGCTAGTTGATAGGCTCGTATATTACATCAATGAGATTAAAGATGCCTAAAAATTTTGCAGACATTTGAGTATTTTCCAATGGCCTTTTACACTTCTAATTACTGGTTGTACTAATTCAGAAAAGACTAATGAAGTTCTTAATCTCATGCTTGGAAATAAGCTTTATCAGATGTTTAATGGAAAGAAAGATGGAAGCAGATATATTAAGAATGATTATTTGCTATTGATCAGTCACCAACTCAAGGAGCTGAAATATTTGTATTTCAAATTTGCCTATCAAATAATTGCTAATAGCCCAAAACCATATTGTGAAAATATTTCATTCCGCGCTTTAAAGTTTAATAAAATCCTTAAGATAGATTCATTTTCTCTGGATAGAAGTACAGTAGCTATATTTGAAGATGTATGCGCTGATTTAAAGAAAGTGTAAGAGAAAATTATTCCTTATTTCGTTGAAGAGTGCCATTACAATATCAGTTCGATATATATCACAGAGTTATTTTGACTGATTAAAGATAATATGAAAAAATCTCATACATGTTTGCCTATTTAATGGGTTATGCATTACAGATGAGCTAGTCAGAATTGTGCATTAATACGCTAATGAGTGACATAGTGTGATTAAGATTATTGATAAGGTATTATGTGAGCAAAAATTCATTGTTTTCGATCTAACTGTACCTCGCGAGTATTTACATAGGGTACAGCTTGGTTAGAATAAAGTTTTAAAAAAAAGTGCCTCAACTAATGAGTAGAATTTTCTTAAGTACTAAGGATAAAATGTATATTTTTTCCTGATTTCTAGATCATGTTCAAATTCACTACGCCTCTTCGCCTATAATTTCCTTTTATGAGTGCTAAAATACATTTTTGGTTCTATAGTCACATCACTATACTTCATTTTGAGAAGGATCTGATCAACAAGAGCGATAATTTTTTTATCCTTAATAGAAATAATATCTTTCAGATACTGGCATTTATTCTCTAATAGGTCAATGAACTTTTCAGCTGATGCAATAGCTTTTCTTGTATCAGGAATTATACTTTTGAAAAAAGTTATTGAATCTGATAATTAGGTGACTTTCTCACCACTCTTTTCTAAAGACCTTATCATAGCTACCTCACAAGACTTATATTGTTCTTGCAAGATGAGAAGCTCTTCAATCTTTTTTTCTAATACCTGCTTTGATATACACAACTCCTCATTTTCTTACCTTAACGAAATTTTACAGTTACTAGTAATAGGCTTTATCTTTTGATGCTCCTTTTTCTTAATATAATTTTCAACTGCCTTATTTAACAAATTTTTTACTTCAGGATAAATACTACTTGCCTGTTCTAGTGATAATAAATATTTTCAAGATGTAAGGCATCGTCATGTATTTATTTTGATGGAGTAAGAAAGTTAGTTAAGTTACTTCGAGTAATATATGTAAAAAGATAGTGTCAGTATATTATTAATCATTTTATATAGAAAATAAAAAATTCTAAGAATCTAAGAATTCTGACGAAGCATTTGATACATTCAATGCTTTTATAGAATTTGAAAAAATAAATTTATATGTCAATATTGTGAGAGATCTACTAGTAATACAACTCTAATCAAATCACGTATGCGTTATAATTTTTAATGTCAATCACTTTTGCCAGCTAGTATTAATACAGGATTATGTTTTTCACGATACAGATAATAAATTCTTATTAATTCGTTTTGCAATTGCTTATCTTTTAATTTCACAATCCTGACCTTAAGCTCAACATTCTCAGCCCTAATTTTATCATTCTCAACTTCAAAGCTTAGCAATGCATCGTTTCAACAAATTAGTCTTATTAGGATTATCTATTTCAAATTATATGCATAGTATTATTTATACTTTATATGTTAATATTCAAAAATAAAAGTTCACGTGATTTTGGCTGGGGTATCTGGTTGAAATTCAAAAATTTTTATTATCTGATACATGCGAAAAAATATAAATAAATATTTATCATATATGAAATTGACCACCAGGGTCAGGTTTATTAAAACAGTAATACAAAATAACAATTAAATAATTTTTTTAAACTTTATAGACTTTCTTTTTTTCATTTTTAATGGTAATGATAATCTTGGTGGAGAAGATACTGTGAAGCTATTTTCTGTATTACTACTTGAACTAGTTGAAAGTACATAATACAGAAGAGATATATTAATGTGCAAGATATTCTATAATTATAAGTATGTGTTAATTTTAAACAAGTGAAATATAAGAATTGCATTCACATACCTGTATTGTTAATAAAGTTTCAACAAATTTAAATACTGTATTCCTATCTGTTAGCTGTATTAGAATTTTAACTGTACACAAATTATAGAAATGATGTATCTCATCTATACCTCAAATGAAAATATTTAGATGCATCTTGGTTTTGGCGATTTGGATCCTAATAATACCAAAATCATCTTTGTTCAGTTTATATCATTTGTGAGCCCAATACATTTCATTATTCATCTCTCTCCAAGTTTTACCTTATCATTTTCCTTTTTTTGTTCATTACAAATGATACGGAAACTTTCACTATAAATTAATTCATATGATATATTATTACAACTAGTGATAAATATAATATTTAGTCATTTTCCAACTCCTCTTCAATCTTTGCTGGCTACACTTTGATGCTCAGCTGTTGAAATATAATCAGATTTCCCAATTAGAAGATCTTTTAATAATGCTCAGATCATCAGAACTATTACATCAGTCATATATGTCCCTTCACTTTGTGACTTAACCAGCTTTAGATCGAAGGCAGGATTTTTTCAAATATCTCTCCTATAAAAAATAATGTTAAACGTAATTTCAAACAGAAATTTTAAGAAATGATAAATATGATTATTATGATACATTAAGGCTCTTATTACTGAAATATTCACAAGATATCAAATATACCTAATGTAACTTTTGATAGTTTTTTGTTAAATTCTTTCCAACTTTTATCATGTAAAAGTCTATTATTTGGGATATCTGTAATACTGTCTATGAAATTCAAAATAAAAGAATCACAATTATCTTTGACAAGGTCTGGAGCAGTTACTTTCATACACTCCACCAGATCTTATGAGATCATAATATTAATATAATACTCTTTGCTGAAAGTAGACTATGGCAATACAAAATACTATTTACTAAATTACTTACTATAAAAAAGTTATATGCCTCTACTTCCAAAGTTCTCACTATTTCTGAATCTGCACAAATTACTTGACTAGCAAGTGAAACGTGTCATGATAAGTCTGAAACACTTTTCTTCTTTAAATATTTACAGAAGTGGCGGGCATACGAAGCCTTGCTATTTTTAAGATTAGTTTTCAATACATATAAGTTCATCTCGATTTTATTCTTAATGAGCGGTTCTTTCTGTTTTAATTCTTTAATACTCCAAAGACTATTTACACCTTCGTATGCATTATCAAACTAGCACAGAAGCCTTATATTAGTACTAATGTAGTTAATCTTTTTGATATTAGAATCATATGTACACATCTATCAACATATTTCAAGTAAATTATTAACTATATATGGCCTGCATACAATTGACAATATACATGAATGCTATATTTTTTTTCTTCATAAACTATAACTAAGATCTAACCCCTATGTGTTTAAGGAATTAATGTGTCTGATTAAACCTGTACCCATATGACTATGATACTCACTTAATTTGGTTATAAAAATATCATTCTGCGTAATCATCATTTAGAATTATAAATCTGATAAATAATAGTAATAATCACTAACCTTCAAGGGAATATCAACGAGTTTTAGATATTTTTCTGAAGTTTGATTGTAATTTTTTTTTACTAGTATAATTGCTTGATGAATTATTTCTCTTAACTTATCTTTTGGATATCACGCATCATCTTCTATATTAAAAAATAACAGAAAATACGATAATATAATCTGAGAATGAATCAAATAAAATTTATAAATATTTTTATATAATGCGGAAAAAGACATAATAACAAAAAATATAGTGTTAGAATTTCACTAAAAAAATAATAAGCAACAAATAACTTGAATTTCATACACTTGCCCTTTTAAATCTCTAGTAACTTCTCCATTCATGTCCTCTCTAACTCACATTCATGTTGGGAAAAAAAGTTAGGAGAAATATGTGAAGTACTTTATACTAAAAGTTTGTGTTCATTAGTAAAAAACATGCGAAATGTGCATTAAAGATCTCAATATTTACAAAGGCGTTAGGATAATGTATATACAAACTTGTTTTTTGCCCGATTACTTAATATTAAGACATGGCAACATTATATAGACATTATTCTACTCAGAATATTCTGTCCCTCTGGAGCAAATATACATATTAATAAATACTATTTCGCTAAATCTTATTCTGCTAAATATTGTAAGGAAAAAATTCAAAATATTTTAGGGGATCAGTTTATATGTGAAATTATTTTGTTGTACAAACAGTTATACAGAATTACAGATGATTTGTGATGTATCACTTATTACATTATATACACTTTAATGAGAATTGAAAACATGCTAATTTATGTCGCATATGTCTATATGCATTATGGCTGAACAATATATTATTTGGGATCTGGATTAAGGACTGATCTGAAAAATTCAGCGTACAAACTCACAATTATCATCCAAATCTGAGAAATTCATGATAACATCCTTTTCATGAATATAGTATAGGAAGTCTAATGGCAGGAATTAGTATATTCTTTGTATTTCTGTCGATTTACCTCTATATTTCTTGCAATCTGAAATTCTGATGATTTTTTCAAAGTTATATTTTTTATTAATATGATAATATTTGAAATTCTATAACCATTTTAACATGTCAAATCAGTCTGTACTTCTAACACTATATAGCCTTACTGATATAATACACTAAAAGTAGCTATGTATACTACAGTACATAATCGTCTATATAACTGATTTTTCTTTGCTTCTACTCAAGTATCAGCAAAATAAATGTTATATTTATTTTCTACATAAAATCGGTCACTCACATAATTAGATTCTATTAGTTTTCTATTAATGAAATGATATGTTTTATTATAAGAAACAATATCTAAAAACTTCTTATCATCAGGAGTACCATCATTTCTCACTGCCTCTCAAACTTGTTTGCCAAAGACTCAGGTCTTTTTTTTGTAATTCTTGTAAGCTTACTGGATAACTACTGCATAGAAATTCTCAAACTGATAGTTGTATTGTCTCACAATTGAGAATCCCCAAATTTGCTTTATTGATCTTCCTAATTTCTCAAAAAATACTTTATTAAAATAGATTAGAAGATATAATCCAAAATAGACAGATCATGCATAGCGTCTGCAGGTGATACATTTCATACATAACGCCTTCAACCAATTTTACTAGATGATCATGCATGTAGATTATATAGCTATCATTTTACAAAAAAATAAAGTATAAGCTATGTTTGGCTAAATATAATTAATATACATAATTCTAATATTCAGTTGAAAGATAATAAGCTTATCTCCTATTTGCATTTTCTTGCATAGAATTAAAATATTTCTCAATATCAATCAAAATCTGACTTCTCTCAAATCTATAAGCTAAAATTTCTGGCGTACTTGCACTATATTGCATTAATGCAAAAGACTTTGGTGGTAATAGAAAAGGAGTTGATAAATGTGACTTATTCTAAAACTCATTAATCAAACTAGATGTAAGCTTGCTAAGCGCAGTATTTACATTATTTAGTATCTTATACTTCACGCCTCTCAGCTGTTTTTACCTAATACATCGAATCCTGCTTGATACATTTTTCAATCACATCTCATATCGACAGATTGCTTTCTTTGTGAAATAGCAAGGTGGAGGATTATTTTTCAGCTTTATATAGTTTTCGAAGCTTATATTACAATATTCATTTCCAGTACAATTTATACACCAATGCTTATTCATAAAGAATACATGAAAATACTTATACCCACTTCCTAATTTAAAATAGACAAGCTGATTGCAAGAATAGCATATTCCTATATTTACTCTGAATCAAATATCACATGTATATAAATATGTTAGTTTTCTGACGATAAGATATCTCTTATTTGGATCAGTTAAAAGATGATTTTTTCTATAAACTATTAATATGTTTCAGATTCGCTTCTTCCAGTCAGATGGAGTCTCATTCTCATATATCCTAGGAAGATCATAATTATTATGTGAATCAGTTTCACTTAAATGTTGTCAGCGTTGAAAATTTGCCCTAGAAAAATGATTTACAAAGCCATTAGATTTAATTTTATGTAGATCATATTAAGGAA
>CAJVPP010000435.1:0-32412 GCA_910592005.1 Funneliformis mosseae | reverse complement strand
AATAACTTTAATTATTACAGTTTTTATAATTTACTAAGAAATTTTATAATTTTTATTAATAGTAAAGTGATTCAATTTGTTCGCAAATATATAAATTTTAAGAAAATTTTTAAAAAATTATTATAATAAAATTTTCAGAACTTAATTTTAAAAATTGAATTATTTAAAAAACTTTTTAATAAACTTAAATTTCTTCTAATAAAGTTAATAAATTATATATTAAACTATATTTTTTATATAATAATTATATTAATATTAATACTTTTTTTTTATGTTCACAGGCAAATTTACCTGCTCTACAGTTTAAGGGATAATGATAAAACTAATGATAATACTATTAATGAATTTGAAAAATTTAGAAAAAACAAAAATTTATTTTTTAAAGAAAACTTATTTTTTTTTATTAAAACTTTAATTATACAATAAGTTTCTTGATATTTTTAAAAACCTTTTTACTAAAAAAGTCTTAGACTTTCAAAAACTAAAAAACTATATTACGTCTAAACTTGAAAAAAGAGACTTTACCATCACAGAATTTCTCTCTTATGAAATACCAGAAGTTTTCTGGCTTGTCAGAAAATTAAATGAAGAATATATTAAAGCTTTTCCAGCTGAATGTACAGCTCAAGAAATATTTTTCAACAATAATTTTATAGATAACCTTACGAGGTCTTGTGCTTACAACATTCATGAAACTGGAATGAGTGATTATAGAACAAATAAAATAAAAGATATAATTTCAAATACAATTGAAACTGCTCTTTCTACTAAAAAAAATGAAGATATTATTTCAACCATTGATAAAGAGGAATTAAATTCATAAATGGACACACTCAATGATGATGACATGCTTACAGATACAACTATTACAAGACATAATAATCTCCTTTCATCTCTCATATCTTCTAACATATAACAACCTTCTCCCACAAATCAAAATAAACAGTCATTAAACAATCATAATAAAATGAATAATAAACAAACTTATGCATCAGATACACAATAAATAATTAATCTTAACACGTCTATTGATCATAATAACAATAATAATAGTATTGACACATCATCATATAATCTAATCAACAATAATAAATAACATCAAAAGTTACACAAAAATGATCTTTGTCACCCTTCTCACATGACTCAACCCAATAAAAAAGGAAATGTTTTTGCATCACTTTTAGCTTTTGCTATGCCAAATGATACTAGAATAGACAAATTGAATTTCTTATCCTTCCTTTTTTTCTATAAACCTGACTTTATTAATATAGACTGAAAATTCTATAACGGCAATACTAATATCTTTATAGAGTTTAACAATAGAAAATTACTCTTAAACGCTATAGATGATACTTTGTTGATTCATTCAGAACTTCCTTTCAATTTAATCAATAATGCTCCTTCTCCTAATCTTCATCACAACAATTCTACCTACAAATTCAAAGCAGTTCCTAGTAATATTACACAAAATCATATTAATAGAGCTCTTTCCTATTTTGAATCAATTTCTTCTATTATAGACTAATATAGAAATCGCTATTCCTTATCATGTGATATTATCATTACGTTCGATAAAATTAGAAAACTACATCAATTAAATATGGCTTAGACTTATAACATAAATGAACAAGTTATTAGATATGTATACATTATACTCTACTAGAAGAATTAAAAGATAGAAACCGTTATGTAGCTAGTTTCAAAGGTTTTATAAATAAAACAACACCCTCTGATCTGATGCCTTCTATACCTTAAGAGTCTTTAATGCTAGATCATATTATTTTCACAATAATATCATCTATGCTACCTTTGCATTTAAAAAAAATATGAACTCTGCCTATTTGCAAAGAATTATGCATAATAAATACAAATTAGATAAAAGACCCAGAGTTTTTAATCGTTCTTAAATTCATGCTGAATTAGTCCTTTCATCAAATACTATTTTCCTAGGTTTTCTATTAATAATTATCAAAGAAACAGACACTCCTCATTCAGTAGTAATTTAAAAAAGAAAAAGGCAAAGATGTTGATTATACAATTTCTACTACATCAAACATTAAAGATCATACTAAAAGTAGTCCTGATCCTTTTTATTTAATTTTATCAAAACTTCAGGAATTAGACTCAATTAAATCTTATTTGACAAAACTAGATTCTCAGATCCTTACTTTTACTAATTATGATGAGTTACAGCTCATCAATTATAATATATCTCATACCAAATGAATTATAGCTAAAGAGTATTCTTATTAATAACTGAAATATTTCGAATATTAATATGGATGTTAATTCTTTTTTAAACAATCAGGTTACCCACTTTTATAATAATAGATAAAATAATATTAATAAAATTGATAAAAATATTTCACACTTAGATAAAGATTCATATGATAATATAATTCAAGAAGATACAATTACTTTTTCCATACACAATATACAAGAAATAAATAATACCACGGATCTGACTAAATTTTCACAAATAATAGAACACTTTATGCATAACAAAATAGATTTTGTCAGTCTTACAAAAACTCATCATAATTCCTTGATGTTTTACAAATACAAACAGGATCAACACTATACAACTTTTTGGAGTCAACCTGACCTACTTTAACCTTTTATAGGTGTTACCCTTCTCATTTCAAAAAAATGAAACAAACACATCATTTTTTTATTATATCTGATCCAAGATTACTTTATATGAACTTATACTTAAAGGATATATAAAACTTAGAATAATTAGCTGTTATGTTCATGCTAATGTTATAGATCTTAAATATAGACATAATCAGAAACTCTTATAAAAACAAATCCTCAATCTGTTTGATGATTGTAATAAATAACAATACCACACAATTGTAATGGAAAACTTCAATATAGATATAGATAATTATTATGCATGTTTAAAACTTAATAAAAATCTTAGCTGGCGCTTTAACCTAATAGAAGGATTCTTACATAGAAATTATATAGATCTACAGCTATGCTGTAATGATGATATTCTCCTGACCTTTTTTCTACTATGTAGTATAATTAAAAACTACATATCTAAGAGATTAGATGATATTTTCTGTTCACTTAATTTTTTTGCTGACCTTCTTTACTGTGGTGTTTCAAAGCCTCTTATTTATCAGTCAGATCACAAGATAATTACTTCATATTTTACCAATCCTATTTTTAAACAAGAGGCTAAAGCAAGATGTAATAAGACAAAGAGGAGAAAATTCAACTTCGCTATAATGACTACACAATAATGAAAGCTCTTTGCAGAAGCTACAGATATACATTTTAAATAACATAATATGGATAAACTGCTTCTACTACCTATTTCTTAACATAATATGAATAATATATAGGAATACCTCAGAAATGCTATTATAACTGCTTCTACTAAATCTATTCTTTATAAATGGGTTTTCACAGATCAAAAAGCTCCTAAACTAAAAGAATTAGTAACTTATTATAATTACATAAAACTCATTAATAAAATAGTAATAAAATTCAGAGCTGCTAAAGTGAATTCAAGAACTTGGCCTTTAGAAGATGAATGGATTGCTGATCTCGAAGTTATAAAAAAAGTTATATCTTTTGCCAAATTATCATTAACTTCTTTACCAAACATACTCACTGAAACCAATATTAAAGCAGTTAGGAAACTTTATTGAAATTATATCATAACTTAAAAGCGCTATCT
Source organism: Funneliformis mosseae (assembly GCA_910592005.1). Classification (NCBI taxonomy): domain Eukaryota; kingdom Fungi; phylum Glomeromycota; class Glomeromycetes; order Glomerales; family Glomeraceae; genus Funneliformis; species Funneliformis mosseae. Next base: position 28,718 of record CAJVPP010000435.1, on the reverse strand, counting down.
AGAGTTAAAGAAGCAAATATTTTACAACAAAAAATAAAATATTTAATTAATCAACGTTGCCTCCAATATGAATCAAATTCAAAAAAAATAATTCAGTCAGCACTAGGATATTTAAAAAAACTATTGTACTGGATCATCTTATCATTAAAGACATAAATGGAAAATATTTTCTAATTAATGATCTACACCTAATCAAACAACATGTTAATAAACATTTTTAAAACTATGCTGTTCCTAATTCACCTGCTACTTCTCTTTTTGGAAGATGGATTAATCAATATCAACTGAAAGATTATGTAGATGATAACTGGTTCAATAATCTCATACAACCTTCCACTATAGAAGAATTGTCTTCAGTTATTTCTCAACTTCTGAAAGATAAAACTGCTGGTCCTTCAGAAATTCATAATGAAATGATAAAACACTTAGGCTATAATACATATCATCTACTATAAAAATTAATTAAATATGTTTTAAGATGAATAATGTACCATCAGAATAGAAGATAGCTTATGTTATCCAATACCCAAACCTGTAGATTGGGATTGTGATATAACAAAACTCGTCCTATCACTTTATTAGATATTACAAGAAAAGTTTTTGTAAAAATTATTACTAATCATCTTTCTAAAATACTTGCTAAACACAATATATTAAAAGAAAACAATTACGCTGATCTTTCTGGTAGATTAACAGAAGATCTAATTAAAATAATGAATATAATATTAGAGGATACTGTTAAAAATAAAAAAGACTTATAGATCCTTTTACAAGACTTATCTAAGGCATATAATAGAGTGGATCTCATCATTCTCAAGCTTGTATTCAGAAGAATAAAAATCTCAAAAAACTGCATTTCTTGTATTATTAATCTTTTTACAAATAAAACAAATGCTATTTTCACCCAAGATGGCCTTTCTAATTATTACAATATCAAAATTGGTATTGATCAAGGAGAAATCATATCACCTCTACTATGGTGTATTTATTTTGATCTTCTGCTTTGCAAAATAGACAGTCTGAAAAAAGGTTATACTATAGAATATTCTTGGATTTCTAATATCAAAGATATGTTCTTATCCTTCTTAGCAGCACAGGTGTCTGTCTTAGATTATATAGATGATTCAAATTAGCTTACTTATTTAAAAAAAAGACTTAAAAGACATCCTAGAAGTTGCTGATGAATTCTATACTATTACTAAAGCTGCCATCAACAAATCAAAATTACAACTATTAACAAATACTATTACAACATAACAACCAATAATCATCAAATTTAGATCTAGCATAGTTGATATCAAACCAGAACTTGACTCCATTTGGTTTTTAAGAGTTTGAATTAATATATTCAACTCAAAAAACTCTGTTAAAAGACAGACCAGAGACACCATTACCAAATTCACTACTAATAGTTTCCAATAAAAATTCATTAACTATTATAGATTTACTTTGAACTTTCTTTCTAAGTGATGATTTACTTAATGAAGCCTAAACAATCAGATAATTATTATTAGTATAAAAAAGGCATTCATTATGTGTTACTAAAATATGTAACTGTTTTTCATTTTTAAATTCTGGAAGAATCATTTGCACTTTATCACTGATAAATGTTAGCATTAGTTTTTCAAATTTTGCTATAGTTTTTAAAAATTGTTTCCAATATTGTAAAACATTTTCACATTCATATCCATTAAAATATACACCTTTTTTTCAAGATTGAGGAGCCAAACCCAACTTACAAAGCCATATTCTTGCTGTTTTTATTGATATTGACCTTATAATATCCATTTGAGAAAAAAGTTTTGATATTATAAATTCTCTATACTATTGTGATATTATTCTTCTGCTATTAGAATGAATATATGTTAAATTACAATTAATAATATTTTCATCATCAATAAATGATTTTATTTTTGATGATAATCTTATAATGAAATAGGTAATGCATTATATTTAATCCAATAATCACCTAATTTACAAATTACTCTAGATCTATAAATTCTTTTATTATAAATTTTCTCTAATGCTTTCTCACTTGCTTTTATCTGTGTTAATCTATCTTTTTTTCAATATATAAAATATGCATATATAGACTGGTATCTTAGGTAATCATATATATTTTACTTTTTATTATTATTCAAAATAATTTGTTCTAATTTATAATTTTTGATTAAAATCACAATTATTATTATTTTGAATATCATTATCTACACTTTCTTCTAATTCTTGATGTGATATTTTCATCAAATTCAAACTATTTATTTCAACATCTTAATCATCTAAAAAACCTATTTCTGAATTATCTTTAGCTAATAAATCATCATTTTTTATACCTGTCAATGAATCATCATCTCTTACATTAGCAAATATATTATCATCCTTTGTATTAACTAATGCATTATTACTCTTTATATTGACCAATGCATTATTATTGTCTTTTGCATTGATTAATGCATTATTATCATCCTTTATATTGACCAATGCATTGTTATTATCTTTTGTATCAGTGGATATATCATTATTAATATCATCTAATATATTATTAAATTGTTTAATTTAAATCAATATTTATAAATTAATTTTAATAACGATTTGAGTATTCAATAAAAAAAATATATATTTACCTATTAAATCTACAACAAGTTCATTTTTAGCTAAGTCTTTTATTGATTTAAAAAAAATTAAAAAAAGAACTTGTTTTCTTTACTGCTACAGAAAAACTTCACTGTGATCCATATTTTCAATAATATGTTACAATCAAATTGTCAATATATAATGCTTTTTTTTTGTTCAATTATTGTAGTATCAGTTTATACTAATTTAAATTCAGATAGGCATTGCATTTTTTTGATTTAAAAATTCTTTAGAACCAGAATTACTATCTTTTGAATAAAAATTATCTGAGCTGCTTAATTCAAAAATAAAATCATTATTGTTATCATCCTTATATCATTTATTTGATTTAAATTTATCTATTTTATCATATTTTTATTTCACAACTCATTTTTTGGCTAATCTTGATACATATGATAATAGTATAATAAATGAAGATAAACTTTTTCAAAATTTATTAAAATTTATTTGAAAATGTGTAAATTTAACAAAAAAAAAAAATATCAGTAAGTATTAAATTTACATTATACTGAGAAGAATAACTGGAATTCTAAAAACAAAGTTATATTCTGAGTTCATCATATTAATTTCAATTGAAATTTATTTTTTTTTAGAATATTACACAAATTGGCATATTCTCAATTTCAGCGCTTATAATTAAATTAGTGTAACTTCATTATGCAAAAACTTTGTTTATTATGCATAAATTTAAAATCTAACTGTAAAAATGATTAGATTTTGATTCAAACTTTCTAATTTATCAGTTAAAATTTTTATATTTTTATTATTGATAGAGTTATACATGTTTGAAGGTTGAAAATTCTTATTATAAGGATGTTCCTATTATAGAGGTTTTGCATTATAGTATGAGAGAACACTATAATAATTAAATAATATCTCTAGAATCTTGTTAAAATTGTATTGAGAATTCACATTGTTTTTATAATTTTGACCAATTTTTTATTAAATTTGTATTAAATTGTAATGAATAATTTTATAATGATTTTTATTTATCAATAAAGTGATGATTTGTTATTATAGAACTACTCTAATTGTTTGATATATTATATTTAATAAATTTGCATAAGTTATTTTTAGATTAATCTAATTTTTATAAATAATATGATACTTAAATTATTATTTTAACTTTTTATTTTTAATATAAATCAGAATTTTGATCACGAAGAATTCTTATTGTATTATTTTAATTATAAATTTTGCTTATTAGGAGTAATTTAATATTTATAAATAATATGATGCATAATTATAATATAGTGCTTAAATTATTATTTTGATTTTTTTTAATATATATCAGAATTTTGATCATAAAGAGTTCTTATTATATTATTTCAATCATGAGTATAGAATTTTATAAATATCAAATAAAGATGGTGTTGCAATTAGTTGCAACTATGTGATGCTTATTTGTCATCAGTTACAACTAGTTGCAACTTAATTTTTATTAATATTATAACTAATTGCAACCCTGTGATGCTTATTTGTCACCAGTTGTAACCAGTTGCAGTATCATCTTTAATATCAAATCAAATAGATAAATTTACTTATAAAGAAAAGTATTTTTACTATAACATAATTTTTTATCTTTTAAATCTTAAATTATTAATTTTTACCTTTAAATCATTTAATTTTACATCTTTAAATTAAATACAAAATAATTATAAAAATAATTAAAAGAATAATGAAATAGATTTATTAATAAAAGAAAAGGAGAAGAAATTATAAGTATTATATCAGATACAAAGATAATAAAATAAGATTTTAGCAGAGTATATTTTAACAAATAAATTACAGATATAATATAATATATTCTACTCATTAATATAAGCAGAAGTAGAGAAATTTTAGTATGCAATTATAATATAAGTATATAAGTAAATAAATAGATAATAATATAATGATAAATATAACTTAATAATATAATTAATATCTTTTAAGACTTTATGATTATTGAAATGAAGTGAAAAAAAGGTGAAAGATAGTCTTATATAATAAAAAGATTATATAATATCTTTAAAACTTGATTTTATAATTAATTAAAAACATTTAATTGATTTTAAATTTATATTAAAAATATTTACTTTTTTAGAATCGAGGTATACTTGAAGTAAAAATTGTAATTTACTTATTATAAGGCAAATCTGTAATATAAAATAAAATCATAACATATTTGTAAAATAATAATTATAAAATATTTTTTAGTTTATTTTTAATTTTTTAAAAATTTTGTTTATTTATTTCATTTTGTTTATTTAATTTTATTTTTTTATTTTGTCTCATTTTCTTAATTTTATTTATAATTTCATTTTATTTTTTTAATTTTATTTTTATAGTTTTATTTCATTTTCTTAATTTTATTTTATAATTTCATTAATTTTTTTAATTTTATTTTTTATTTTATTTAGTTTTCTCAATTTTATTTTTTGCCTCATTTCATTTTCTTTTCATTTTATTTTTATTTTTTAATTTATTTTTTAATTTTCTTAAAAAAAATGATAAATTAATAAAACTATTATATAATAATTAACAAATTGTATATTAAATAAAATGACTAGAATTTACAAAATAACATGAAATTATTTCTAGAAAAATTATATTATAGTAAAATTATATTTATGTAATAAAATTAGTAATTATTTATTATACCAAATAATTCATTATAATATTATATAATGAAGGCCTAATCAATTCAAATACTAAATTCATTATATCAAGTTTTAATTGTATTTACTTTCTTAAAATGATGACAACTAGAAGCTTTAAATAAAAGAAGTGAAGAAGAAAGAAAATTGTATCTTGAAATATTAATGTTAATAAGTATATTATTATTATTTAATTATATTCATATTTTATTAAATATTATTTTTACTAATTATAAAAATAATATTTTTGTTTTTTTGTATAAAAAGGATAATCTTTATAGTATTAAAAATTATTTCTTTTGTAATATTTGATCTATAATAACTAGTTTTTACTTTATATATGTTATAAATAAAAGTTTGTATAAAATTTTTAATAAAGCTTTTATTTAAAAATGTTTTCTAAGTAGTTCACTTTAAAGAAAAAATTTTTAGATATTTTTTATTTAGTTTTCAAATAAGTTAAAAAACTTTTGGTATTTTGTATAAAAAAAACTTTACAATAATAAAGGCTTTTAGAAGTAATATAGGTCTTGAGTTTTAAAAGTTAAAAATGTCTTGAGTAAAAAGGTTTTTAAATATATTGAGTGTTATATTATAGAAATATTATAAAATAAAATAAAAAATTTTTTGAAAAATTATATATTAAATTTTTCATAAGAATTCAAATGGAAGTTTAAGAAAAAATAAATAATATTTACATTATCTTAAACAGATTAATATTAATAAAATTATTAAATTTTTTGAAATTTTTAATTAAAAATTCAAGTTGAATTAAGTCATATCAACTATTTGATCTATTTCAAATTTTTTGAGTTAATACTTAATCTGTCAAATCAGATTCAAAACTCTAATTGTAATTTGTTTTATATAGTCTATTAGAATTTTTCTAGTAGTTATTAAGAAGTTATTCAGATAACTATCTATAATATTTGTTAATTTTGTGATTGTTATTATATTATTATTAAAATTATATTGATTTGAAGAATATTCCTATTTTGAAATATTTTTTTGTGATGAAATGATTTTGATTTTACATCACAATTTTTTAACTTATTTTTCAGATTTTACTAACTACTTTTATAAGCTTAAGATATATTTTTTCTTATCTTATACATTTTTTTTAGTTTAATATGACTAATTTTTTAGGTTAGAGATTTTGGATTTCAGTTCTAATATATTTTCTTTTGAAACATTTTTAAATTATTCTATTTTCCTATTAAGATTTTGTATTTCTGCTTCATATCAAACATATTTACGCTAATCCTTATTAGAATTATTAAACTTATTTTATTAATTTCTTAAACCTAAGAAAACTGTTAGACTTATTTATAGAGTAATAAGAACTGTTAGATTTATTTTTGTTAAACTTATTTAATAAATATATTAATAAATAAATTTATACAGCAACAGTTTTAATATATATCTTAAATCTAATGAATAAAATCATTAGACTTAAAAAAGATATACAATATAAATTGAAACTTTAAAGACCTCTATATACAATATGAGGATATTTTATTCCAAAATTTCTAAACTCATATGATATAAAATAATAATCAAATTTCTTATTTTAATAAAATTCAAATTCAACTTTTTATTAAACTTTAATTTTAATATTTTAATATTTTTTATTATGCATTAAATGAAATAAATTTAATTAAATTATCTATATAAATAATAATTATTCAATAAAAAATAAAGATTTATTAAATATCAATGTATGCTAAGTTTAATAGCTATAAAGTAATCCTTAATTTTTGATTTACAAAATATATTTATTCATTTATTGATGAATTTATTTAATAGAAAATTAATTTCATTTTTTTATTTTAATAAGTTTTAACTTTTCTTGAACTTCTTCAATCAATTGTTTATTTTTATTAATAAGTTCCATCCTAATTTTATATAACAAAAGAAAAAGGAATTTTTAGGTATAAGAATATTTATATTTTTGTAAATAATTTGATAACTTACTCTTTATCCAATGCATTTTCAACTTTGCTTAATTGATTTCCACTGAGAACTATAGGTTGTCCCATTTGATCTTTTTCTGGTTCGGGTTGTAAGAGTTTATAATCACTTTGCAAAAGCTTGTGACGATTTTGAAGCTATAAAATGAAATTAAAAAAACATATAATTAATCTTTGTGAATATAAATAATTTCAATAAAGTGAAAATGATTAAAGAAATAGAACCATCATTATTTTGTTCTTTAGACCATTTTCGCCCTTAATTTCTTTTGCTATTTTTTCCAAAGAATCATAGTATTGTTTCTCAAATTCACTTAAAGTCAGATCTCCTTTATTCATTATCCTTTGAATAAATCTATCAGCTTTACTATCAAGATACTTTTGTTTATTTCTCAAAGTATTCAACCGCTCATTCAATTGTGGTACTTTATCTTCAGAATAACTTTCGATAATTCTACGTAAATTGGCTATTTCAGCAACTTGGCGGTGAAATTCTTTAGTTTGAAAAATAAACCTGTTATATAGTTTAAATAAATTTCGTCGATTAATCTAAAATTGATGAAATTTAAATGATAAAAAAAATTTTATTTTTTTTATTTTTGATTTTTTTTTACCTCTTTTGAAGAGCCATCGCAGCTTCCTTAAGTTCATAAACATCTTTTTGAATATTTCCCATTACAGTATGAAGAAATTCTATGTCAATTTCATAAGACGATTTTCCTTGATTATTTTGTTGACTATGTGATGATACCATTATTGGTTGACGTGAGAGACCTTGATTATTTAAAAATTTAGTCAAAATATCTGGCATTGGATTAACCTTTGGTAAGTCAGAAGTCATCATAGGACTTAATTCCTCGTTAAAAAGAATATTATTGGAGGATTTACGAGCCGATAATTCATGGTAAACGAAACCGTATGTAGATGAAAGCATAAATGCAGCATGACACAATTGTATGTCTTCCATTATTGTGAGTCCAATTAAAGGATCCGGATCACTATAAATAAATATATAAAGTTTATTATCTGATTTTAAAAATAAATAAGCAATCATTTGAAAGTTTTACCTTGGAAGAGTACAAACAATCCAATTAATCTGAGATTTAAGGTTTTTTGAAAAAAATGATTCATAGATAAGTTCTGCAGAAGAACCCTTATTCTTTGGATCGTTTACAACTTTTCGCAGTTCTTCCAGCCATTCTTTAACATTAATTCCATGTGCACCCGCCAGATGATATACATAAAATGTGTCTCGATAATAAGGATCGGGTACGAGACATGGATGATTTATTGACGTTGTGAGTTGTGGTATACAACCCGAAGTTGGTATAACATAATGTTTGATGTAGCCAAGATCGATACATTCATAAAGTATTATATTATGAGCCGTGAATTCTCCAGGTACCTGTTAGTAAATAATAATAAATCAAAAGATTTTTTTTATCAACCATAATTCAGATTCAAAGCTCACTAACTTACGATATCTGGAATTTGCCACTTAGCTTCAACCTTTTCGACCTCAAGACAAATGTCTATTCGACCATTATTGAAAGCTACTACCAAAACGATAAGAGGCTCCGTTTCTAACATCAATATATCACTGGCTTCATATGTATGTTCAGATATACTCAACGGGTCTGGATGAATATTGAATGGCCCTTGAACTTCAACTCGTAAATGGTCAAATGGTGGTGGACTAAAAACAACTCTTTTAGAGTGGCCTTCTAAATTCATCAATCTTTTAATCCATTTAAATTGCAAACGATATTGTTCTAAAATATCTAAATAGTCACGTCCATCAGTCCTTTCAACCATCTCCAGACCATATTCATGTTTACGTTTAATGTAACTTGAGAGCATCTCGAGGAATGATCTTTCACAAACACTAATAATAAAAAAAAAAAATACAATATATAAATAAGCCAAAATTTCGAATAATTTTTAACAATAAAGCGAGTGATTAAATCTCTTCTTACTCCTACCATCTACTTGGTACGATCGGACACATAGCATAAATCTCTCCCAAATTTGTTAAGATATATATCACAAAATTACCCCAAGCTTCAGAAGACTGGCCAAAACAGAATGACACGGCTCTCTGATTTTTTGGGGGGGTTTCGGATTTAGTACAAATAAAGGTATGCTCAGGTTCATTGACATCATCGATTACATTATACATTCTAAATTCAGGAACTTAAATTAATCGACGAGAATAGTTAAAAATGATTATTTCATAACTTTCAAAATGTCTAAAACCTTAAGCGCATATCTTCCGTAAGAACCATTAAGTGTGAACCTGACTCGCTCATGGGATGCCATAATACCTTTGCGATAGGGCTTTGTCCTAGAATATGATAATATGGCCCGATATTGTAGGCTCTGTTGGGTCGTCATAAATTGATGACAATGAGTTCAAATTAAAAAAAAATTCAACAAAGTCGTTTTGAATAAAATGTAAAATAATTGATATCATCTTAACTTGCAAGTGATTTTGTCATTGCTTGTATCTGAAAATACAGTTTTCGGTATGACTAACACGGAAACTTCATAATCACCAATCACTGAAAGTAACGTTCCTTTTTCCTTAAAGTTGACAATAAGCGAACGGATGGTGTATTTTATTGAGGGGGTGTCAAGTGTGATGTATTTGACCTTGGCCATCCATTCTGGCAAATACTCATCAAATTCAAGTGTGTTCAATTGATCAAGATCATATGCTTTACGCCATGCAAGTTTGAATTCCATTAAATTTAAGATTCTGATCTCTGAATCTATAGCAACGATTAGAAGTTTGCTTCCTGTAGCTGTTATACATGATGGTTTTGTTCTCGGCTGTCCGTAAAATTTCAACCCTTGAACTTGAATATATATAAATTATAATTCATTCTCCAATTATTTCACGAAAACATATAAAAATATTTTAGAATAAAAATTAAATAAGTAGCTTACAATCATCTTGGGTTTTTCCTAATTTTTCAGAATTAAATATTGGATGATAAGGAAGAAATTCCAACCAATTTGTTGTAATTCTTGAATCTTCGAAGTCACCGTTCATAGTTTATAGGTTTATTAAGTATTTCTTCAAATTACAATAAACCAAGTTGATTATTATTCGATAATTCAGACAATCTATGTATTTACACCAACAAAAAAATTATAAGCAGTAAAAGTAGGAACGTTTATTGAATAATGATCAACGAAAAAAAAAAAAAAAATAAAATAAAATAAAACTAATAAATTTGAATTCAAAGATACGCTCTATTAAAAATTTTTTGTAATATTATAAAAACCAAAAGTTAGAGGGAATAGTACTCCGAGAAACAATAAAAAAGTCTTTGCAAGAGAACAGAAAACGCGAGCTCTTCACGTTTTCCAAATTTGGCCGTTAAGATTTACTGCGGCCAATGCACCCACGTTCAAATATAAAAGTAAATATCCTACTTTTTTTTTTTAAGATCAAATTTGTAATAAAAAAAAAATGACTTTAATTTCACAGGCAAAAAGCCTCTTTCCACCCTTAATTCTTTATCGTAAAATTTTACGTTCTCATCGGTCGTTACCACCATCATTACGATCAATTGGTGATAATTATGTTAAAGCTGAATTCAGACGTCATAAGGACATTACAAACCCTATTCACATTGTGGGATTTCTTGATCAATGGCAAGCTTATTTGGATGTATTAGAAACTCAAATAAATTCCGCCAAATCAGAAAATATTACAACGTATGGGAAGAAAATTGATTCGGATAAATTAGAAAGATTTAATGATCAACAACTTGGTCAATTATATGAGTTGCGAAAAGAAGCTAAAGCTCATTTGTAAAGTAAATTTGGATAATAATATTACGGGTGTCGAAATTTTAGTTACTGACGAAAAAAAAACAATAAAACCGAATTACATACGTAATATGCGACTTATTTGTCTTTAAATTCATTCATTTTATTTTATTTTATTTTATTTTTTGGAACCAACTTCATTTTGAAATACTTTTTAGAATTGGAGTGAATACGAATTGCTGCATCTTTTATAATTTCGTTCTTTACGTAATTTAAAAGTGTATTGAATCAAAATGACAATTTAGATTTAGTTTTCAGAAATTTAATGACATGAAAGAATTTAAATTTAATATTGCTCGAAAATAGTAAATAATAAAAAAAAAATTAAAATAAAGATGCTGTCGCAAGATAATATGTAGTGTTCATTTCTATGCAAACCAGAATTGACAGCATTACAAATGATTTAAACGTCATGACTTTTTTATGTTAAATCCATGGATAAATTTAGAAATTGGTACCGGGGGTCTTTAAACTATTTGAGTCGATTTTATTTATTCTGAGGCAAGTAACAATAAAAACCAAACGTTTTGTTATTTATTCTTTCAAATAAAATTAAAACTAGTCAAATTTTCACGATAGGTAAAAGAAAGCAAATTTCTAACGATAAAATTGTAAGCGACAATATGTCTCAAATGGCAGAAGGTGAAGGTAAGTTAAAAAATACATTCTATACCGTTTAAGATTTAAGTTTTACCCTCTAATTTTACTTTTCTGAAGTAACTTTTCTACGGGTATTAACATATTCTCACGACCGATGTATAATAATATTATTATAAATTCTTTGTGTTTAAATGTTAATTATTCAAGGAGATGATTACTTTGATCCTATGGCAATGGACGAATACGAAGATGGTCAGTTAGATGGAACAGCTGGACCTTCATATCATCCGTCAAATTATATGAGAGAAGGTAGTAGTCACCATGGTCATCATGGAGGTTTCGATGAAGGTTTCTTCCCAAGTCCTACGCATCCACAACACCATAAAGGTAGCACTCATCATCGACAAAATCAACAGGGTGATAAAACGGTGGATTCGGATTTTTTTAATGGTAATAAGTAAACTTTGACCTTATTTATTTATTTTTTTTTTGTTTTATTTTCATTTTCAATTTATTTACAAATTCTTTGAATAGATTTTCATGATGATTTCGATGACGAAGATTTGAAATAAAAAAATAAAATGATTGGAACAATGAATTAAACTTCACTCAAAAACATTATATTTCTTTTACACGTTTTTATATTCAAGATATGATAAGGTTCATTATTACAGTAATCATAATCGTGTTAATTTTTTTTTTTTTTTTAGCTAGCAATAAAAGAGTACACTCTTATTACATATTATTACTTAACGCAAAGTTGGATTTGATGTTTGATGTAATTATTACTTATCCTCTTCATTACTTCCTTCATCATCATCATCATCATTTCCTTCATCATTATCATTTCCCTCATTATCATCATCATTCTCTCCTTCATAATCATCTTCGTCTTTATTCAATGATTCTTTAGAGACATCAAGCAATCTTAATGCTTCGCTAACATCCTGTCTCATGACTTCGTCTCTCAGATGAACACGAGCCAATGCTTGAGATAAACGAATTACTGCCAAAAGAGAACGTGCACTAGTATAAGTGTGTGCTTTTTTGTTAGCCATTGCATCTGCCTGTTCTTGACGCATCTGAACATAAGAAGAAACCATATATGATGAAACATCAGGTGGAACGACCGGACGTTTTGAACGTGCTTCGGCAACATAATGTCTAAATGAATAAAAGCATTATTAATAAATTTATCAAAATTTAAAAGAGGGTTATACATTTATTTACCTAATCATTTGAACATCCAAAAGATCACTTTCCATTTCTGGATGTTTACCATGCTGATGCACATGTGCGACATGCTCCGCTAATTTGGTATCATCTTCGACATTGTGCTTATCCAGAATCAAAAATAGAATATCAAACCTAGACAGAAGAGCAGCGGGTAGATTGATGTTTTGTGTTGGGGATTTCTTTATATTATATCGTCCGTATAGAGGATTCGCGGCAGCTAATATGGATGTACGTGCATTCAACGTGGTTGTAATACCTGCTTTACTGATGCTTATAGTTTGTTGTTCCATAACTTCATGAATGGCTGTTCGATCGCCATCTTCCATTTTATCGAATTCGTCGATACAACAAATACCATTGTCAGCAAGTACTAGAGCACCACCCTCTGAATATAACATAAAGATTGATGGTCATTTGACGCGTAAATTATCAAAAAAAAAAAAAATAATATATATATATATATATATAATTCATGATAATTCGAATTTACCTAAAATCATTTCGTCGGTTACGGGATCACGAGTCACAGATGCTGTCAAACCAACTCCAGAACTACCACGTCCAGTAGTATAAACTCCACGTGGTGCTACTTTTGATATGTACTTGAGCAACTGAGACTTGGCTACACCAGGATCTCCCATAAGACATATATTCAAGTCTCCTCTAATTTTCATCCCGTCACCCATGGATTTTGACACACCTCCGACCAACAGTAACAACAAAGCCTTTTTTACATCTTCGTGACCATATATTTCCGGTGCAATACTTCTTGACAACTTTTCATAGATATCTCGGTCTTGAGCAAGCTCTCGTATCTTTTCTGAGATTTCAGGAGTTGTTATCATTTTATTGTATTGCTTTTTCAGCTGGCTTATATATTGACCTTCTAAATAAACATCAGTTAACAGACTAGTTGTACCCCGATAACCATGATGTGGTGTCGCTTGAAATATTCCAGAAACACTAACTATGTCGCCAGGATTCATCGAACGCGTCAAACTTCCATGCAAAAATATTGTCATGGATCGAGGAATATGACCCACTGGAACTTGTTCAGTCTAAAGAATTAAAATTAAAATGAATAATAATAATAATTAATTTTAATAATAATCATCAATCATTTCATTAAAATTATAAAAATTGTACGTACTAATTCTTGCATTTTAACTTCTTGAAATGGGATAAATTTGCATGTACGAGTTTGCATATATAATTTCCCTTTCACATTATTTTTCTGACATTTCTCGGAAGGACATATCACAAGTGGCGTAATATTCTTTTTGGTGACTTCTTGAAACACTTCATCGCCACACATTTCACACGAATATCCCGCAACTAATAAGAAAGGTTTAACATCGCTGACCCGTGTGATAATTCCTTTGACTGTTACCAAATGACCTACGTTAGAACCATTAACTTCGCGAATAGCTAGTGTTTTTTCAGATTTTAATGGTTTCAAATACAGTGAACTTTAATAATAAATAAATAAACAAATTATTAGTATTATTATAATTATTATTATACGGGCGCTATAATGTATTTCGAATTGAAAACTCACTATCTTCTCGTTAAAGCAGCTGGAAAACGTGTTCTATCTTCGGGTGCTCTATTTTGATCTTTATCCTTTCTATGTTGCATGATAACATCCAAAACATCATCCATGTGACCAATGGGATTTATGGGTATAGGCATTAATTTATCACAAATTCGATAAATTAATTCAATATAATGCCAAGTGTTTGTCATGATTTTGCGAACCAAACCATTTGTAACATTTCCATCATCTTCAAACTAAAGTTATCAAATATCAACAAATATTAGATTAAAAAAATAAAAATAAAAATAAAAAATAAATAACCAAAAATTATTTTAATTACGGCTTGAATATCGTCCAGCTCAAAAATAATTTTATCATCCTCTCGGTTTGCTACTGCCCTCTAAATTGAAAAAATTTCGATATATTTAGCTATTATATTAGAATCATATCCTTCAATTCATTTAAGATAACTCACAAGCTTTTTAATATATCTTGAAGGATGTACAGTTTCCACGTCAACGTCCATATTTTCCACTTCTAATTCCATATCCTGTTGTGCATCTTGATATTTCTCAAAAAAAAAGTTCACCTCCTCTTTTGAAATCGATAAAGCATTTATCGAAGATTTTAATATTATATTCATCATACGAATACCAAATTTTTTATAGCGCGTTTACTTACCACTATCTTTAGCATAGTTTGTTTTGGGTTTAATAACTTCCATTTCTATTTCGTGTTTCTATGGGGAATTATAAGCTAAGCCGAACAAACTTTTGAAATGGGGGTAAAATTAAAGACGCGTTAATTGAAAATTGAAATGGGTTTCAATATGGACCTATCAGAATTTAGGAAGGTGACTATTTTGGACTTGTAACTCGTGGTTGCAATTTGGGTGATACAACATTCAATTGTTGACTTGAATCATTCAGTTTCACGTTCTTACTTTCTGCTTTCTTTACGAAAAGATGTCTACTATTAATTGGCGACCTACTTTGTTATTTATTATTTTTATTTATTTTCTTTTTATTTTGGGAAAACGTTTTACTTCTCAGAAAGAACAATTTATTATTGAAAAAGACAAAGTTCTGGTGGAATTATTTGTAATGAGTCGCTGCCCAGACGCTGTTGAATGCGAAGCAATTATGGCAGAAGTTGGTGTGTAACACAACAATTAGATAATTTAATTAGCTTTTTTTTTGTTTTTTTTTTTACATAAGAGATTTGTATGTTAACCGAAATTAAATAGCAAAAGAAGTAAACGATATTTCAACTTTTAAAACCAATTATATTGCAACATTAAATTCCTCTGCTATATACGGAGCTACTTGCAAACATGGAGATCTAGAATGCAAGGGTATTGATCAAATCTATTTCAATTCTAAAATTTATTTATTATTAAAATCTCTATTGATTTAATTTCTTTTCTAGGAAACATTCAAGAACTTTGCTTCCACAAAGCTATTCCGAATGATTTGATCTTTTTCAATTATCTTTTATGTACTCATCGTTCACTTAACCTTATTGGTTCACATAAATGGGCTAAACAATGCTCAGAAGAAGTTGGACAGGATTATGGTCCAATTGACGAATGTGTAAATTCTGATATTGGTTTGAATTTATTTATTGAAAGCGTTAAAAGAGCAAAGGATTATCAAGCAAATAAAAGTTGCACGATTTTTATTAATGGAAAAAAGAGATGTATTAAAGATGGAAGTTGGTATGATTGTCCTAAAGGGCATTCTGTTAAAGATTTTATAAATTCTATCAAAAATGCTTATGATCAAGATTCAAAATATCATTAATATAAAATTAATTTAAATTAAAATAAATAAATTAAAAACATTTTTATTATTATTATAATTTATATATAGAATCTGTAAACTATACAAATTAAAAAATTAAATAGTATTATTAATTTACTAAAAAAAAATAAAATAAAATAAATTTATGTTATTATAATAATTTAATAATTACAATATCTAATATAAGTTTTTTTCTTAAATTATTTAACTTTAAATTTTTTTATAAAATTTATATTTTATTAAAAATTATATTTAAAAAATAAAATAATTTTTTATTCTTAATATATAAGCATATTTTTTACTTAAATCTAAATATTATTTTAATAAATAATAAATATTTTATATAAAAGAAGATTATTAAAAAATCAGATTCTAATTATTAATAAAATTTCAATTTTTAGTTTTTTAATAAAGAATATCTTAATAGATTTCTACCTGCACTTGTGATTATATAACTATATGATATTAATTTATATATATTAAACTTTTTTTGATTATTTAATTTTCCTTATTATTGATTCTACAATTTATTCTAAAATTTTACTTTTATTAAAATGAAATCTAAAAATAACAATAAAAAGTTATTTTTAATTAAAGGTTTAGCTTTTGAATTCTAAATACAATGCAAAACTTAATTTGATTCTTATAAATTACAAGAAGGTTTTAGCTATAAACTTGCTGAAGTGAATTAGAAGAAGGTGTTTTAAGAAGAATTATATATAAAGTTACTTGTCTAAACTCATTTTAAATTTAGCAAAATATCTAAATTATATTTTTGCTAATTTTTTACTAAGATTTTGATATAGTTTCACATTTTTATAAGCTTTGATATAGTTTTACCTTTTCTAGAATTTCACAGATTTTTTAATATTATTAAATTTTACCTTTTTTCATTTAGACGACTTGTAAAACCTTTAAGTTATATCCAATAACCTTAGTTACATATGAATGTATAAAATCAGACAAATATAAACCTCAAATTAACAGTAAACCTATAAATATATATTCTCAAAAAATAAATTATCTTATTTCTCAATAATAGAATATTTTTAAATTTTTGATTAAAGATATATTATTTTTTAAATTTACATATGGGTCATAGACTAGCAAAATGTATTTCTGAGAAAATCTTACTTTTTTGAGAAAATTATAAATCAACATAAAATTACCTTATTTTTTAACTCCTGAATTTTAGTTTATTTTCAGCATAAAATGTAGTATATCAATCAATTTCAAAATTGTTTGTTTGTCAGACACAATAAACTTTTGTCTTACCATGTCTAACTTTAATAATGATAATGATAAAGAAAATTTTTTTCTTTCTGTTGAATATACTTCTTTAGAATAATATAAAGATAAAGAACTTATGCATATAGTTATTAATAACTTATAACAATTTTTTTCTTTTACTATTTGTATTTGTCATAACAAAAAAGAAAAATATTTTAAAAAAGTTGGGTTTAAAGCTTTTCTCAAAAGACATTTGGAATTTTAAAGTTTAGAAAAAGCACAGTTAGATTTTATTTTAATAGATCAATTATTAGTTTTTTCTAATAATAAAAAAATAATTAATGATCACAAAATAAAAAATTTTTTGATTATCATTTTAATTCTGAAATTTCTTTATGTAAAAACACTTATCTTAAACTTGTTGAAATTTCAGATAGCATTTTAAGAGCAGTTAGAAATTATTTATTAACTGAAGGATTAACAAGACATCAACATAGAAATACAAAAATCTTTCTAAAGTAGTATCACGAATTACAATCGATCAAAAATTATCAACTGAAATTTATAATTTTATTATTAATTATGCAAATTTTCATGAATTTCTCTTACCAGGTCATTATATACAAACTGATTTTTTAGCAATTATTTTATTACCTACTGAAAAAAAGCTATGCTAGTATATATGAAGATTTTATTGCAGTTAGTAAAGAATTAGATAATGGCATTTCAATTATATCATATAAAAGCTTTGTTCGACTTTAGAAAAATCTCAAATTATATATTAAATTTATAATATCTGATATAAATTTATATGATAAATGTGAAATATTAAAAAAAATATTCAATATACAAAAAATATTGATGAAAAAAATGAAGTAGCATTGGATTTGAAAAATCATTAAGATAAAGCAAAAAAGGAGTATCAATATTATAATAATAATATTATAACTAGTAATACATCTAAAAAAATAGCTCAAATTTGTTATGATTAGGCACAGAATGTTTCTATTCCTTTTTCATCACAGCAAGTTGGATAAATTTACTTCAAAATAGCATTTGCAGTACATATTTTTAGAGTATGTAATATAAAAGAAAAGTAACAACTAAATTATTTAATTAGTAAAGATGAATTTCTAAATAGTTCTATAAAAAAAGAAGCTAATACAACTATTAGTCTTATATTTAATGCTTTAAACAAACTTTATCAAAGAGAACAGCATTTAAAAGTCATTTGTAATAATGTACAGCTCAAAATAAAAACAATCTCTTTTTATTTTTTTAGTTTTAGTTAATAATAATAAGAATATATGAAACTATTAAAGTTAGTTTTATGGTTCTGAAATATACAAAATTTTTACCAGATGAATATTTTGGTAATATTAAAGCTCTTTTTTGAAAAACACAAGTTAATACAGTAAATAATATTAAAAAGGTAGTAAAAAAGTCCATTAAAAATAATTTTAAATATGTTATTTACTATAATAATAGAAATGGATAGTTATATTATGATTTTGAATCATTTTTAAAACCTTATTTTCAAAATTTACCTAGTATTCAAAAATATCAACATTTTTGATTTAAAAGAAATGAACTAGGAAAAATATTTATTCAAAAAAAGGCGGAAGGAGAATTTCAATATTTTGATATTTTAAAAAACAAATATTTTAATATTTGGACTCCAATAGTTATATTTTCTTCTAAACCTTTATTATTAGCATGTCAAGAATATTTGTATAAAAATATTTGAAAATTTGTTGATGAACTATTTCAGAATATTATGTATCCTAAACCTATAGTTAAATAAATTATATTTTTTAAAATTTACGATTTTATAAGCTTTTATAGTACTATTCCAAAAACTCTATATAATAAAATCATTTGAAGTTTCAGAATCAAAGTAGTAAATAATTATTGCAATGATAATGTCAAAAAAAAAGTAATGAAAGGTTGAAATAAGGTGAAAGCGTGTACATATGATAAAATTGTATTAAATCTTAGATTATACTAGTTCAAGTCTAAATAACAAGTATATGAAATTTAAGATTGAACAGATAAAAATTGAAAAAAATAAATCAGGATGCTCAAAATATATTATTCATGAATTTACCAAGTAAATTTTCAGACTAGCTGATGATTAATTGTCTTTATCATTTTCTTAAATATAAGTATTCTAATTTTAGATTGATTAATCTTTTTCGGTAATAAAAATTTCAATCAAAATAAATCAATAATTTATTATACTTGCATAACTTAAAAAATCAAATTTGTATAATTAAATATGTTTAGTTTATGTTTATCAAAAAAAAATTTTTTTTGACAGGAGGTTCCAAAAATACAGTTCTTAGTAAAAAGAATGGTAAAAACATATTTTGACAATATGTACAAACTTTATTTTAATGTATATTTTTTTATTATTTATAAAAACAATACTAACAACAACTTTTATATTATTAATTAATATTTGGTGTGTTCTCCTTCTGCATTAATACATGCTTTAACCTGGCTTAGCATACTCTTGATGCACTGAAGTAACATAGCATCATTAAGATCATCCTATTTCTGCTAGGTTGTATTAAGGAATATATCGCAGGTAATGTTTTTTTTTTACTACTAAATACTTGATCTTTTTCTCCATTTTTTCCTTTAATACAGTTCATATATTTTTAATAGGATTCAGTCTGAACTGTATGAAGGCCAAAAAAGAACTTATTTTAGAAGATGTTTTTCAAGTCCTCCTGAATATTGTGTGAGATATGTTTTAGGTTATTATCTTATTAGAAGACTTAGCTACGTCTGTATAATATATTCACGTTATTATACAGATGATCATCTAAGATTTTTCAATACAAATGATGATCCAAATTTTCAGTAAACAAATGAATGCTGATTTTTCCTTTAGCACTAATCGCTGCCCAAACATGAATCTTAAATAAGTGCTTTACCATAGGGGTAATTAGTTCTGCATTATAAGACTATGCATACATAGTATTTCTAAATATCTGAAGTGTTGTTTTATTAGAAAAAACAACTTTTTCTAGTTGTATTGTGAATGATCACGTGCCCAAGACAAACAAAATTCCTTCACTTTTTAGGTCAAAAGAGGAACCTTTCTTAGAAGAAAAGAAACATATCTAAAATTGTTGAGCTCATGATATATTGTACGTTCACTGACATCAAAGTTAAAATCTTTTTTTTCTAATTTTGCCTGGAGTAAAATGATTATGTTGCAGAATTTTTTCAATATGACAGTATTGATTTAAAGCCAATTTTCTTGAACAGCCAGAAGAGTGACCAATAGAAATTTTATAAGTTTTATTTAGTAAACTGACATATTATTTACATGTATACAAAGGAATACACAATCAATTAAAATTTTCCTTTGTATTATGCACTTTTTAGTCCCAAAGTGACTTAATAGAATTTCTTTATATTTTTAAAGAGCTTAGTATAGTTTCAGATAGAAAATTAAAATAAAAACAAATAACAAACCTTATTTTTTTAACTTATCTTTTTAATTCAGATTTCAATATCCAATTTGAACATATAAATAAATGCCTAAATCCAAAAAGTGGTAAAACTGCAGCCTAAAATAGATGTGGTCTTTCACCACCATTCTTTTCACTGAAAAAGACTGTATATTTTACTAGTCCATAACCTATATGAGTAATTGACATATAAGGTATTAGTTATTATATAATTTATTTAATAATAATATATATTTATTACTATTTATTATTAATTAAAAAAGGCTAATATACTGTTATTTTTTTGTATTGAAATATATTTTATTTAGCAGTATTTTAAATTAACCTTATTTTAAAATAGTAATATCAAGATTTAAATCTTTTGAAAACAGATCTTATAGCAAGTTGTAACTATTTAATTATATTCATTTATTTAGTAACAAGAAATTTTACTGACCTAAAGCAATATAATTTAAAATATTTATTTTTAGTTCATATAATTTAAATCAAACTAAAATATCTGTTAAAAAATTTAAAAAAAAATATAGGAATAGTTAATAGAAAATAAAAAATTTACAAATTTGAATAATTTTAATTATTAAGCTAGTTTTTTTACATGACTATGATCAGTAAAGTAAACCAATAAAAATTTTTGATTTAAAAGTAGAATTTTTCCTTTTCTGCTAATCACCTTCTATATACTAAATTATTTAGTTTATTTAAAAAAAATTATTGATTTTATTATTAAAGTCAATATATATTATAAATTATCTATTATACTTAAAACATTTATGATTAATATTTAAATTGGAGTTAATTCACTTAATGAAACTAATAATTAAATTATAAAAGTTTTAAATCTCATTATTACATATCATAAAAATTATTTATCAAAATAAGTATAATAAAAGTATAAAAAAGTATTACATAAAAGCATAAATATTAATAATAATAAGATAATTAATGAAAAGGATCATAAACATAGTAAGTATAGAGAATTTAATCAATACAATAAAGCTTATTTAAATTAAATATTTGTGACATAATTTAGAACTTCTATTTTATATAAATATATTAAAATATATTAAAGCTTTTAAAATAAATTAAGATTATTAATTTATTTAATAATCTTACCTATTTTATTTACAAATTATGTAAATTTTAAATATAGTTCTTAATGAAAAAAATAGCAGAAAGTTTTTTTGAATTATTTTTAATAAATAACTTTCAAAAAATTTTTATTTTCAAATGCTTTTGATTAAAGAATTATACACTCAAAAAATTAAAATATAAAAAGTATTCTTCTTTTCTGTCAATTTGGATTTAAATATAATTTAAAATACTAAAAAATTAGGAAGTTAGTCTTTCTTTATATTAATTTAACTTCATGTTTTTTATTTTTTACTTTTTAGTTAAAATATATTATTTTATTATAAAATCTTAAGCTGAACATTTTTTTATTAGTAAGTAAAGCTTGTTAATATAGTTAATATAGTTAATATATTTAATATAGTATTAAATGTATATATAGAGAATTAAATTTAATAAAAAAAGATAACTATTAATTACTATATGCAATATAATTTATTTAGTGATAGTTATATATAACTTTTCTTTTATAAAATAGCGCAAGATTATTTTTTCTACTTGTGATTAATTTTTCTTTTTGTATTTTCTTATTTTAGTATTTTTATCTTTTAGTTTGTTTATTTATTAATAAACCTTTTTTAATTACCTGAAACTTCTTTATAATACTTTATATTAATAATGTAATTAATATTTGTTTAATATATAAAAATATACTTAATAGTATATTGAATATATTTAATAGTATATAGCAAATAAATTATATATTCATTATAGGTTTAAATATATTTTTTAGTATATAAAGAACCTTGATTAACTTGTAAAATATAGATTTTACTATGTAAATTTAAAAGAGTTAACCCTCTAATATTACATCTAATAATTGTAATCTGAAAATATTATATATTAACAATATTATTAAATATTATTAAATTAAATAACTTATAATCTAATAATTAAATTTTAATAAAAATAATATTATTAAAATTTTTTTAATAAATATATGTATAATTTTATTAAACTAATAACTAAAAGATATTATTAAAAAGATAATCTGTATAAATTATTATTAGTGATGTTTTAAATTATAAAAACTAGCTAAATTATAAAAATAATAATAATAAAAATGATTTTCATAAATTATTTTCAAATTTCAATTAAGTTGTAACTTAATTATACTATAAGAAAATTTAATTATATTACAAATTACAACTCAATTGTATCATTTTTAATTGTAATATCTATCTTTAAATAATAATTTAATTAATAAAATTATAATAATAAAATTTTATAATAGTTTATTTTATTAATAAAATTATAAAATTTATAATATTCTATAATTTCTTTTATTTTTATTTTATCTTTAATTTAAAATAAATTAAAATTTTTATATAAATAAAATAAAAAATTTTTAACAGACTATTTCAAACCATTTTATAAAAGTATATTAAAATAGTTAAAAATTTTATAATTTAATAAATTTATAAATATGATTTATTAAATTATATTAATCTGATTAATTTATTAAATTTTATTTTTAACTTATAATTTAAAACCTAAAATTTTATTTTTCTTCATAAATTAATAATTATTAATATAATTAAATTTTTAAATTATAATTCTTTATAAATCTATAACTTTATTTATATATTAAATCTATTTTTTAATTAATAAGCTAAAAACAAATAATATATTAATATTTAAGTTATTATTACTTTAAATAGTTTATTTTATTAATCTAAAGTATACTAAAAAATAGGAATTGTTATTAAATCTGAAACAATCTACTAGTATTTGCTTTTATTTAGACTTTAGTGTAATTGTAAAGACTAACCAGTATCAATTTAATTATTGAACGGGCAGACAGACAGACATATGTGTAATATTAGACCCTGTATATATATAGTCCTACAATTCATTCTGAATTAATAATTCTACACAATATAACTCTACAAAAGTAAACGTATCTATATAAGAAAATGATTTATACTATATATTATCCAATTCATTTTAAAAAATTTGTATAACTCATCACTTTTATGAAATAAGCAATAATATTTAGTAATATTAAAGCTTTTGCATTATAAAAGTAATAATATCTACCATAGAGTTGACTAAATTTCTATATTGAATAAAATAAACATAAAGAAGCTAAAAGTAAAAGTCTAGTAAAATTAATATGAAAGATAATTTTTTTTTTTAACATAACTTTTCAATTATAAATTTCCGGATCGACTCGAATTACATGACCTTACCATTTTATCGTGGGCATAAAATTTTGTGTAACCGGGAACGCCTTGACGTTTGAGTCGATAAGTGTGTATTTCAAAAATAGTAACTTTCCATGGTATTGCTCTCTGTTTTGTGGGAAACTGGTCACGATAATTTACCATTTCTGTAATTAGTGTAAAACTTTATTAACTCCTTTTTACAACAGTTTCTGTTTCCTTAAATCTTTAATTGTTATCTTTTTTTTTTTAACATTAATATAAATATGTAATAAAAACGTCACATTTTTATCCCGATTGTTTGTATAATCGAACATTACCATACTACTATGTCTGAAAGTGCTAATGTAAAGCCATTCGTCTGCAAATGGGATACTCATTCAGAACCACAGCACTTTGAAACCCAGGAGAAACTTAGAAAGCATATCGCTGAGCACGACATCAATTCTTGCAACAAATCATGTTTAAGAGACCCATTTTATATATGTCCGTGGGAAGGTTGCAATAAACAACAAAGTGATATTATTAAATTAGAAGGTATAAAAATATGTCAAGTACTTTTTGGCTTTGCTAGCTTCAACCGATACTGTAAAAATAATATTATTATTATTGTATCTTGCAGAGCATTTACGTAGACACACTCAACAAAGACCATTTAATGTAATCCCAAAAAATATTTTACCTGTATATTTGTTTGTAAGCACAAGGTTGACTGAAATGACCTTGTTTTTAATATTTAGTGCCCAATTTGCAATGGTTCGCGATTTGATTCCCCTGATACGCTAATCCGACATTTGATTATCAAACATAATGATTTCGTTTTGGACTCTGACACCGATGATTATACATTGTATGATGAGAATGAAGAATTGAATTTAGGTATGTTACCATAATTCTTTTCTCTGTTGAAAATTTAGCGTGGATTGCAGTTAAATAGATCTTTGAATTT
Organism: Funneliformis mosseae; assembly: GCA_910592005.1. Taxonomy (NCBI): domain Eukaryota; kingdom Fungi; phylum Glomeromycota; class Glomeromycetes; order Glomerales; family Glomeraceae; genus Funneliformis; species Funneliformis mosseae. The sequence goes on along the minus strand of CAJVPP010000435.1, from coordinate 3,503 downwards.
AATTAATAACAAAATATATTAAAAGAATATCCTTGCTATTATACATTATATGTTATATTCTAACATATTTTCTTTTCTTTAAAGGGAAAGTCAAAGATAAGAACGATGTTCACGTGAAGAAAGTGGTCAGCAAAGACGAAGCTGCCATTTTTATTAAAGAAAACAATAAAGATGAAATCATACCACTAAGTAATACCGCAAAAATATCTTATCGTGATGTTCGAGTCAATGAAACCAAAGACACAGACGATTTTATGACTAAACGTTATAAACATGAAATGGCTTTTTGGGATTTATTTAATAAGGGAATAGAAGCAATTTCATTATTACCGGATAGTCAAATTGAATATGATTCGGAGAATGAAAACTATGATGATTTATCCGATGCGTCACAAGAAGTATTGTCCGAGTCCGAACAGGACAAACTTATTTTTGAAACATTTCGTAAAGTTTATAAAGATACAAAGGCTGGTGAATACTTTGAAAAAGCCTTTGAAATGTTGGAAAGGGGACCTTGAGCATGGATCCTTTTATTATTGATTCACATTTACAGCAGAAATTCTTAAATTTTTTTTTTATGAAATATTTTCTTTCGATTATTACCAATTATTTAGAAATTACGCCAAAGGATAACAAAAAATTGTTAAAAAAAACTGCACGAAATTGATCGTTCAATAAAATAGCTGTGTATCTTTATTAGATTAAAAGATTGGTTCCTTCTATAAACCCATTCTGCGCATCTTTCGAATGCTCTCGGAAAGTCTTGCGCCTGATTAGGAGCTAGGTGTAATAGCTTGAGAGCATCCTCAAATTGCTTAGAAAGTGCTGATGCAGGTGCACCCTCTGTTCAGGTTATCTTTTTGAATAACACTATTTGTTTCGTGCTTTTTATAGTTAAATAATACCATTATATCTTTTACTGTCATCCCAATAATTTTCAACTAAAAAGAAACTCGTTCCTTAATTGCTTGGTTTTTCGTTATTTGATTATACAACCCACCAAAGTTATAGAATTTTTTATGATCTTATTGTAGGCTTGTAAGAAAAGATCGTACCATAATCCAATGATGTGGCAGATATCGTTCATCGCATTCAAACCTATTCTCACCAAAACATAGATCTAGAAGTATTAAATTTAAATTTAAAATAGCTAAGTGTCTGTATTAGACCCAAATGTACATAATTTTTCATTATTTTCGACGATAGCGTCTTTTCGGGTAATTACGCTGTTTCATTTGTCGTCATGGACTACTGGAACGTTGACCTTCAATCCTATAACTGAACCACGCTAGGATCAACTTGCATGTTATTTTTTGATCCATGCATTCCCCGTTCTTTTCGTAAAATGTCGTCATAATGAAGGAAGGAAAGAGTATAAGTCGTAGTTGTTACGTTATAACGAAGTTTCCCATTTTAATAAATGACTCCTTCCATGATGTCATAAATTTTATTTGATTGATGTCCAAATTCGATTTTTGGATCGATAAAAGTAATGAGTGATCCTATTAATCACTTTTTTTTATCTGCTTTGTAAAAAATCAAGTATTTATAATCGATCCCAAACAAGAATAAAGTCGCATTAAGCAACGAATTTTTTGAATGTGAACAGAGTATTGCGTTATTTATTTCTCTCCTAAAGTTCGAAATTTTTGCTAAACATTTGCCGCTTATTTTCTTTACATTGTTCAGAGAGCAGAGATAAAGATCACGGTTGAAGAATCACATTAGGCCTGTTCACTTCTGATCGTTCGGATTTTTGATCGGGTTTTGAATTAATAATCATTGGCTGAAGAGTTTGTGTGAACTAAACACGTGGTTTTTTTTGAAGCCATATCAAATGTAAAAAACGCGTTAATTTTTTTTTGGATTTTTTTTTTTGGTTTTAGAACATGGTTTAAATACTTCAAATAAACGTGAACCTTGAGATAACAATAACCCCTCTTTCTCGACAGCAACAACCAAAACTACTTCCCCTATTTCAACAAAAGGAGCTTCCTCAACAATAAAACTATTTTGTCGGTATGTCATTTTACAAAAAAAAAATGTGCCGTTATTAAAAATAAAAAAGTTCAAATAATTTTATTGAAATAAAGTTTGTTCTCAATTTTTAATTTTAGGATTGGTTAATGGATTTTGCGATCAAAAATCTGAACGATCAGAAATAAATAGGCCTATTAAAAAATTGGGTAAGAATTGGTCTGTTTCATTTTAAAATTTTAACCAATCATGTCAATTAAACAAGATGTAAACTATGTTTTATTATTACTAATAATAGAGGAGATAGATAATTCTTTTAATAATAAACTAAATGAACTAGAAGATGATATTTTTGAACTAGTAAAAGTAGTTCTCTTGTATTGTCTTCTTGTTATCTTGTTTCACAAATACATAATATTGTTAAATCGAAACATTGTTGGTATAAAATATTACTTTATATGATGACACGTTTTACAAAATTTACAAATTAAAAAGCAGCAGTTTAATAGATTAATATAATTTTACAGCATGATGTAATATTTCAAAGCCATTTTTTACAAAAAAAAAAATATATTAATGATTTAATGTCAAGAAATTGTTGAATTCAAAAATTTTTTATTGATTATATAATAGAATGGCTTAAATTAGACAAGTTTTTACTATACTTTGATGCTAATTAATTTTGATGATATCAAAATAATTACAACAATTTAATATTTATTATAAAATAATTATGTTTATCAAAATAAAATTTAATTAGTAATTCATCAATCTTGCTAAGGCCATACCAATTTAATTCTATGTTTAACATAATATAGGAAATGATAATAAAGAGGGAGGAAGAGAATAAAAAAAAAATATATAATATAATCACGTGTTAAAATGCTATAATTTTATTGGTTATATAATATTATAATATATAATGACTTTTATTTTATAAATCTATATTTTACATTTTTTTTGAAACACGTTTACTAGTTTTAATCTCTTCTTTAGTATGGAAGTCTTTTTTATTTTTATAACATACTTCACATAATGGATATATTTGTTTAAAACGTTCTTTCAATAATTGAGAAGATGTTATCAAATCTTCTTTTTCTTTATAATAAAAACAGATTGGATAATTTCCTGATTTATGACTTGAGTAATATAATATTCAATTAGTGAATCACAATTAATTTGTATACATACAAATACTGTTTCTTTTAAGTAATAATCATCAGGAAAAATTGGTACACCACAAGAGTATGAATATGATTTTAATGCTTGTTAATAGTCATATTGTTCCTCGTCATTTAAAACTTTATTGTTGTATACATAATGACATTTTTGACAATATTCACAGCTAATATAATTGTGAATTTTTCCTCTAACTAAAATACTTTTGAAATTAACTCTGCATTTGCCTGTAATTGCATATATGTTGGTCTAAATTCTTCAGTAGTTTTTATTCCATAAACATGTTGAAAAGTTGTATAATGATCTGTATTATCTATTTTAAAAATTATTAGTATTTAAATTAAATT
>CAJVPP010000434.1:0-32458 GCA_910592005.1 Funneliformis mosseae | reverse complement strand
TAATTCCTTGGACATTTTCGTTGTTTTGGGAAGACAAAGTTTATTTTGATTAAAAATCAAAATAAACAAACCAAACATGCATTTATTTAGTTTGATTCAAGTAAACAAAGGTCCGAACATCACATGACTGAAGTATTATGCAGTCATACGACGTAATCGGTATGAAATAGCCCCTGAAAGATGGCGTTCGGAGACTTTTGGCAGGGGTCTGTATAACAAATTTAATAGAATAATTTAATAAATTTTTATAGTATTTATCTAAAAATATTTAGCAACTTATTCAAAAAAAAATGGGAGTATATATATTATTTTATCATGATGATTACTTATATTAAATCTATATTTTTAGAAAAAGTAGAAATATAGATTTAAAAGCAACTGAATATTCTGAATTTATAATATTTACTTACAAATTATTTAATCAGAAGAATCTATAATATTATTTATTGAATTAGTAAAATTTTGTAAAAAGCTTTATTATTCTCAGATTTATAAAAACCTTATGGATCTACCAAGTGAAGACAAATAGAATTGACTTCTTCAAACATTACTTAATAATAAAGCTTTCAGTTCCTCCAAAATTTCAAATGAGATGTTAAAACATTTAGGTCCTAAAATGAAACATATCTTTTGGATTTTTACTTGTGCCTGTTTGAAACTTTCCTGTATGTCTGACAGATAGAATTTGACTTTCGTCTATCCCATCCTAAAACCCAAACTATGGGAATATAATTTAAATAATACTTGTCCTATTATTTTATTAGAATGCCTTCAGAAAACAATTGTAAAATTAATCAACAAATAGCTTTTAAATATTCTTTCAAAAAATTCAATCTTACAAGGAAACAATTTTGCTAGATTACCATTTCATTTTATATTTGAACCAATTCATATTCTTGACAACATAAAATATGATCAATTATCACATAAAAGTAAACAACTTTGGATCCTGTTTCAAGACATGTCAAAAGCTTATGATAGAGTTAATATCACAATGTTAACTTGTACGCTTAATCGTCTATGCTTTTCTTTATCATTTCTTCATTTTGTACTTTTCTTATTCTCTAATCACTTTAATCAAATTTTCACAGCTCATAGTAATATAGACCATTACTCAGTTATCTTAGGTATTGATTAAGGTGAAATTATTTCACCAATTCTTTGGTATATATATTATAATCCCTTATTATATCGCATACAAAATATTGAGCTTGGTTATAATCTTCAGCTGAATGACATCCACATATTAGTAATACTTTAATATCTACAGTTTCAAAACAAGTCTCTACACTTGCCTATATAGATGATACCCTTTGGATCAGTAAATCTAAGGATGATCTTGAGTCGATCTTAACAATAGCCAATGACTTTTATCAACTTAATAGTATTCTAGTTAATTGGGATAAATCTGTATTACTTTCTTTAGTACCGATAGCATCATCCATATATTTTAGACTAGCATATAATGAAGAATGGATTAAACCAATAGATCTTAAATCATCTACTTGTTATCTCAGTATTTGGATCTTCCTTCTCCCAAATTATCCGTTTATAAGACAACAAGTAAAGAATGAAATTTATAACACTACTTTAACAATCAAAAAGAAATTCCTCACAGATAAACAACTCAAAGTAGTCTTCAACTCAATCCTCTTGCCAAGAATCCTGTATTGTACTCAATTAACATTTCTTAACTACAAATTCTGTGATCAGATTATAGAGATATATCAAAAAGTTTTTAGGTCAAATCTATATTTATCTAAAAGTACCCCAGCAGCCATTATTCATTCATCATTATTTTATAATATTATACACTTATATTCAGCGCAAATTCAAGCAAAAATTTCCAACTTCATCAAATTTATCAATGATAAAGATCTATTAGACACTACATCTCTAATCCGTTCTAGACTACTTCAAAACAATGAATGGCTTATCAAATCACCTTTAGCATTTTGGCTATATGATAACTTTCTCAAATTCAAAGACTGATGATCTGCTCTACTTTCTGCCCTGAAATCACTTAATATTACTATCTCTAATAGCAATACTGAAGCTAACTGCATAAAAGGAGAACAATTTCCCTTATATGAGACTTTCAATAAAACAGATTATCACACTTTTGTTTCAATCTTAAAAAACAAATAACTTATATTTCTTGACCAGATTACAATATCAGATAGTGCAGCACTCTTCACATTACCTGACCTCAAATTTTCAGCAGCTCGTCTGGCAATTCCTAAGGCTCCTGCTTGATTTCTCAAATTACAATCATTACTCATATCATCACCTAACACAAGAATCATTCCTTCAATTTATTATCACACACTAATAATATATACTCAATTCCTCTAACTCATATTAAAAGTACTATACACTTTGCTATAGGTTAGCATTTAAATTCCCATTCTGCTTTAATCAGAAAAGTATTCAGAATCAAAAATGATATAGTTCACTTACAACATTTTAACATATCACTAAATCATACTTTTAAAACTTTATTATTACCATGTACTAAATACTCTCTTAATGATGATTCTTCCTTTATTTCTTCTAATATGAGAAATAAACATGAAGCCTGCTTTGTGATTCTTCCTTTATACCTATGTGCTAACATCAAGGCTTCTCTCCTTTCAACCATTGGTCATATCTGTTTTTTGTCTTCTTATATGCTTTATAAAATTGCTTTATATAGTTACAATTTAATTGATAATAGTACACTTAATGTTCCTCCACCTTATTCTTTACATCTTTCACATCTGATCAAATTTTTAATATAGAAATCCTCAGTAGTTTAAATAATCTTAAAAGTCACTTCATATAATCAATTAACCTCTCATTTTATACTGATGGTTCTCTTATCAACTTAGGTACTCCTTCGATCTATATAGGCGTAGCCTGATTGTAATCTGACCCTTCAGCACCTTTACTTTCCTTTAATGCTATACTCATCTTTTCTTAACCTTCATTTTCTCTAGCAGAACTAGTAGCGGTACTAGCTGCTATATATATAGCCCCTACAAATGCTGCAGTTAATATTTTCACAAACTCACAAAATGTCATTTCATTCTTTGATAAAATAGACTACTTCTACACCTTCTCTTCCACCTTTAATCCTATCTTTAAAATCTCCTTTTACCCAATTTGATTTCTTGTCATAAAGTTAATCAGAGAAAAATTCATTTCCATTGAACTTCACAAAGTCAAAGCTCACTCCAATGATCATTATAATAATGTAGTTAATGCATTAGCAAAAGCTGATGGTTTTTCAATCACACCAAATAACAAATTTCTAAGACACTATTATAATCTCTATTTTAATGAAAATATTATACTTATTTCACCTAGATTGTTTGTGAAAGACCTTTTCAGATTAATCAATTTTTATAATATACAACTACTTCCACACTTAAGAAATACAGTATAATGGATATTGATTGGATTTGCATCTCTTTTATTCTCAACGATAATGAAAATAACTTCTATACATTCTTCAAAGCCTTATCCATTCACAAATTTAAAATCAAACTCATACTCGAACTGCTTCCCACCTTAGAAATCCTTAAGATAAAATATCTAAATCTATATGATCAATCATAGAATTGTCCTAGATGTTCGTGTACTTATAAACTTTTAATCACGTTTAGATTTGTGCTAAAATTGAACATTAACTCATTAACATTATATTCTCAACCAAAAGGTTTTTTATACAACACCTTATTACATTGACCTCAGATACTCAGGATCTTACGGATCTTCTAGATTTGACTATCTGGTTCCTAAATGATTGATCTAACTCTTTTAACTTTATTGACTTGATCAAAGGAATTGTACCCTTCCCCTATTCAACAAAACACACAGCTTTATTAATAACCTTCAATTAATAAACAGTCTTCTATCTTCCACTTACCATTATGCATTCTTTTAAATAAAATTCATCTAACTTGATCGTTATAATGATATCAAATATTTTGAACACCTTAACAACATTTCACTCAATGATCAAAAATTACATTTTATCAACACCAGTTTTCTTTCATCATCACCACATTCTTTTAGTATTCCTTCATACTTTATTTCCTCCTTAAGTTTAATACGAATTAGTTAAATTTTTAGATCAGTAGCAATCACGTCTCTTGTACTAGATAGTTGAACCTATTCTAAGTTTATTTGAGTAGGTTAGTTTAGAACAGTGCAAGGTTGATTTTGATTTAGTTTTGTTGCTAAATAGAAATTTTTTTACTCTCTACCTTGTAATTTGTAAATTTATAAAAATTTTACTTTATTTTTAAATAAAAATTATGCAAAGCTACTGTACGTAAAAAAAAAAAAAAGTAAAAAACTTTATTATATAATAATAAGTAATTTGAATAGTATTATCTATTTTAATCATTCTATATAATAGCAATTATAAATAAATAGTAAGTTTTAATAATTAATTATCAAAATTTTTAATTCTTATATTATTAGTAATTATAGAGAGAAAATTTTTATTTTTAGATTTATTTATAGTAAAATCTAAAATTGATTATACAATAATAATATTAAAAAGTTGATTTATATTTATAGAAATCTTCAGATATATGATAAATTTAAAAAAATAAAATTATGTAATAAAGGTAAAAAATTTATAAAGAATAAGAAAATAATAATAAAGGATATGATGAAAATGATAATAATTTATTAAATTTTGATGATAGTATTTTGGATTTAAATTAAATGGAATAACTTTATTATAATTAAAAATGACGTTGAACTAATTATAATTATATAATACTTATTTATTACTAGTTACAATTAATTACAACTCAATTTTTGTTAATATTGTAATTAGTTATAATACTATAATGCTTATTTATCACTAGTTACAACTAATTGCAATATTATCTTTAGTTATAATAATATTAATATATAGCTATTTATAATATATATAATAATATAATAAATTTCTGTTTAATAAATAATATTGCAATAAATTTTTTATATAAATTCTTATATTAAAATTTATATTATAGTTAATTAACCAAATTTTAATTAACTATTAATTTCCTATTTTTAAAAATATTATTTATTATAATACATAAGTTTACTTAAAACATCAAAATCGATTTTATTAATAAAATAAATTTTTATTAGTTAAGTTTCTAGTTATTTTTTTTTTTAAAAAAAATATACTTATTATGAATTTATGTATTATATTATAAAAAATTAAAATAATTTATTTTCTTTTAAAGTATATCTAATAATATAAAACATTATTATAAATCCATATATTAAAAAATTAGGATAATTTGCAATTTTAATTTTAAAATAATTAAACATTTATATTGTCTTATAGAAATTTATTAATTGTATGATTTCTTCTATTATATATTTTTTTAAAAAATAATTTATAAGTTAAATTATTTTTAATTAATTGATTTAGATTTATTTTATTATTAAAATTTTATAAATTTTAATGAAGTTTAAATATATTATTAATTTGTTAATAAAATAAATTTTTTTTAAAAAAAAATAAAATAAATAAATAATAAAATAAATATAATAAAATATATCAAATAAAATCACTAGTCAAAATAGTCTAAATTGGCTAGAAATTAAATAGCTGATTTTAGGCTAATTTTGATATTATTTATAACTAATTTGTTATATTTTATGATCAGTATAAACATGCACTATTTGATTTCAATTAGGTATAGTTATTTAACATCAATTTAAAACTTAAATTCAATCATAAATTAGCCTAAAATTGATCCAAATTTAGCATTAATTCAGTATTAATTTAGAATTTAAATAACTATAAATTAGCTTAAAATTAGTCTTATTTTGACATCATTTAAAATTTAAATAATCATAAATCAGCCTAAAATTGATCTCAATTCAGCATTAATTCAGTTAAATAAGCATATAAAAGTAGTACATTTTATTTATTAAATTTATTAAATATTAAAATTTTATTAATAATAAAACCTAATATAAATTTGCAAAAATATCATTAAATATTACCAAATCTACTGATTAATTTTTTATTTAAAAATATAAGCAAAAAAGTGAAAAAATTATATAAAATTATAAAAATATAATTCATTTTTTTCTTAAAATTCCCTTAAATCATCCTAAATATTCATTATTGTAATATTTTTTTTATTTTCAAATAAAAGAATAAAATAATAAAAATATGATTTATTTTCCTTCTAAAAATCCTTCAAAATCATTTAAAAATGTAAAAAATAATAAATAAAATAATAAAAAATAAAAAATCTATTCTTTTTCATCAAATTACTTAAAATTATTTTTTTTTTATTATAAAAGTAAAAAAAAATCTGTTTATTATTTAAAAAGTTGATTGGTTAATTAATAAAATTTAACTTAAGTTTCATTCAATTTTGATAGTTAGAAACATGTTTCTATTATATAAAATAAAAAAAAATCAGTTTTTTTTTTTTGAAAAGTTGACTAAAATTTAATCTAAGTTTTAGTTATTTTTTTTTATCTAATTTTAGTAATTAGAGGCATATCTTTATTATAAAAGTAAAAAAAATCAGTTTATTTTTTGAATATTTGATTAAAATTCAACTTAAATTTTAGCTTTTTTATCTAATTTTAATAATTAGAGATATGTTTCTATTATAGAAAATAAAAAATTAGTTTTTTTTTTTTTTTTTTAAAAAAAATTAACTAAAATTTAACTTAAGATTCAGCTTTTTTTCATCTGATTTAATAGTTAGAAATATGTTTTTATTATAGAAGTAAAAAAATCAGTTTATTATTTTGAAAAGTTGACTGTTTAATTAATAAAATTCAATTTAATAATTATTTGAAATATTAAATTCAAATTATTCTCATATAAAATAAAATTATGTAATATTAAACAGAATACTTCACTTCAAAGTTAAGCCACTAAACCTTTTAATAATCTGCATTATTAAATTTAAAAAAACTAACTGAACATCATATACTCTATTAATTTTTATTATTACTTTTTTATTTTAGTAACTACCATTCTTTTTTTAAAATGTGTTTTTTTTAAAGATTCTTTTAAAAGTAAAAAAAAATATATAGTTTTATCATTAGAATTATATATAAATTTACAAAAGAAAAAATTTTCTAAGTATAATGTAACAATTATTCAGATATATTTATGTAAAATGTGAAAATCAAATTTTATTTATTAAGAAGGATTTATTAAACTTAATTACTTAACGTTAAATATAATATTTAAAAAATAAAGATTTATATTTATAATAACTCTTTTAAACTAATTAAATCATTTAATTAATTCTGTTTTTTTTATTTTGATAGCTTAAATTACGCAACATTTTTCATATTTAGTATTTTGAGATTTGAGATAATAATGTTAAAGCAAAAGTTATTTGTTCATCTGTTAGGTAATATTTACTAATGGTATTAATATTACTATTTTTCTACTATTAATATATATTTATTTTGAATTTAAAAATGATAAAGATTCTGATAGTAATGAATAAGATTATGTATTTGAAAATAATGACAAAGAAGAGAAATTAATAAACAAAAATATTATAATTAATGAATCAGTTAATACTTTTAATTTACTTGATAAAGTTAAATTAAAATTAGTTACAAATATAAAAAAATATTATCTTATACTTACCACTGAAAATCTGATTTCTTCAATATTAAATCCTTAGTTAAAAAAAACTTGACTTTATTTTAATAGATTAATAAGTTAATACTGAATAACATTTATTTGAATTGTTTGAATAAAAAAAAAAAGATTATCAAAAAGAAACTAGTATATCTAATTCTTTAGAAGTATCTCAACCAAAATCTTTAACAAAAAAAAAATTTTATTGGCATAACTTGTTAAAGATAATGTAGTTGCTCTTAATAAAATTGGTGAATATTTTCAATTATTAGAGATTTCATTAGATTCAAATCCTCTTGTATGGTAGAATGAAAAAAAAGACAAATTTCCTATTTTAAGTCATCTTGTTCAAAAGTATTTGGCAGTTTCTGCAACATTAATTGCAAGTGAACAACTTTTTTCTGATACTGGTAATCTATTAATTAATAAAAGAATATGTATAAAGCCAGAATTATTTAAGAAGATTATATTTTTAAAAAGAAATATGTCTAATTTTAATATAATTTATCCTAATACAATTAATTAATATATTGTACCAATATACTGACTTTAATAAAAGTTTTATTTTTTGTTAAATATCTATTATAATTAACAATTTCTGCAGATTCAATAAATTTTATAAATTCAAAAAATGAGTGAATAAGAAAATCTTTTTTTGCAAGTAGACTTATTTAATTTAATAAATTAATTTATTTAGTCAGTATCAGGCATATTGCCAAATCTGATTGCAATAAATAATAGGCTTAGTTTAATTCTTATAATTTGAATTTATTTTTATTTGAAAAATACTAACATTGATAAAAATTTTGGTACTTCTACAATATCAAATCATAATTTTATAATTTATTTAAATAAATAAATTAACTAATATAATACAAATAAAAAAATTTTTAACATTGAAAATTTATTTGTAATCTTTATTTAACCAATTAGTTTAATTCAATAGATCTGATATATTTGAGTATAAACCTTAATTGTTTACCTGTTAATCAACTATTAGACTGTTATCCAATTGTTAATAAACTGTTATCTAACTGGTATCCATCTTTTATCCACTTATTAATTTAATAGATTAAACCTATAAATAAACTAAATTAAAATTTTACTAATGATTATTAATCCAGATTAGTTTTTTCTTAATAGATAAACCTAGTTTATCTATTAACAAACTGAGTCTGAATACTATAAAATACAGACCCTGCCAAAAGTCTTTGAATGTTATCTTTTAAAATGATTTTATACTAAATATATTACATGACTGCATAATACTTTAGTCATGTAATATTTAGACTTTGTTTATTTAAATTAAACTAAATAAATGTATGTTTGGTTTATTTATTTTAATTTTTAATCAAAATAAACTTTATCTTTTTAAAATAACAAAAATGTCTAAGGAATTAATAATAGAATAATGTAGAAATATAATTTTTTGCTGCCAATAGTGATAGTTACTAAACTATTACTATAACTATTAGTTGTAAATTGTTAATAGTTTTTGATACTTTAAAAAGGATGGATGGTACCAGAACTATTAATTCTAAATTTCATTTCTGATCAATTAACCTTAATTAAAGATTCGTAATATAGTAGCGATCATAAGTATTCAATTACCTTTAACTTTGACTACATGTAAGTAAATTCAAAAAAATTTTTTTATTAAAAAAATACATAAGTAACTAACTAAAATTAATATATTATATAGTCACTATCTGACTCTATAAGTGCAGCTATACGTCTTTTTATGCTAACTACTAAATTCATAGTAAGTATAAATAATAATCAGTTTTATTCTTTTGTAAGTTTCCTCTTTAACCCTCTAATTGATAGAATTTTTTTTTTATATATTAATTTTCATTAACCTCTAAACGTTTTCTATAGGGTTTTGATCTGGAGACATTGATGATCAAGAAAGTATCTCAATGTCATTTTCTTCCTTTCATTTTTTCATAATTTTTGATTGATGCTTTGGATTATTATCTTCTTGCAAGATCCAATCTATGTTACCTTTACCAAAAAGTTTAGAGGTGGAAACCAGAAGATTCTGCTTATAAATAGTACACATAAATTCAGTATTAAAGTTTCTCTGAAAGTAAAATAGCTTACTAAATCTAGAAGCAGAAAAACATTCTTAAACATGAACTTTTAGTGGATGCTTAACAGAACGAAACACTTTTTTTCTACCAGGAAACTGTCAAATCTTTTTTTTGATATATATAATTGAAATGTACTCTTATCTGTAAAAACAACTCGATTTTAATTAAAATTCTTATATTTTTTTGCCTATTGTAACCTTTTCTTTTAATGGTCTTCTTTAAGTAAAAGTTTAGAAATTTCATTACTAAACTTTTCTCCAGACTTATAAAGACGTCACTTTACTATTTCTATATTAAGCCTAATACCTCTTTCTTCTATTTTTTTTATATTTGAATAGCTGTTATATTATGTTCTTTTTCTGCCATCTTTACAATCTTATTATCTTATTTTGCAAATATTATATAAGGTTACTCAGTCTTTCTGAAGTACTGTGGTCCTAATTTTTATAATATATTATAACTTAATAAATAGCTGTAGACTTACTACAATATACCTATTTAGTAATAAATTCAAAATTAAACTTTAGATCAGCTGGATGCTCACGTAAAAAGACAATTTCATATTGTTTCTCTAAAGAAAATTCCATTTTTTAAGCAAAAGTTTGATGATCATTTAAATTTTTTTTGTATTATTAACACTTATAAATTTACAGGTGATTATGTATTGTATTACATTATATTTTTGAAAAATTTAAGGGGTAGTTATATAATAATTTTGAACGATCTCAGGCAATCGGATACTTATGACTACTACTGTAAAAGTGGCTTAAGTGAGTTGTTATTATTGATAAAAAAATAATTATTGCTTATATACTGGAGAAGTTCAACAACTCTGATAAAAGAAGATCAGTCAAGATATTTTAACTCAGACTATTAGTCAAGTACTTTGTACAGTTAAGTTAAACAATTATTTTATTTGATAAAAGCTTTTAATTATACTAAAAAATGTTAAAATACACCTTAAATAGTGTTTAAAATACCAAAATTAGACAAAAAATGATTGGTTGAAGATCATATAGAGTGATAAATCAACTTTTTCATAATTTTAACAAAGTCATTGTAATTAAATATAGCATGAATCTCATAAAAAATAGAATATTTCTTATATTTTTACTATAGTAAAACATAGTTTTAGCTTGATATTTTGAGGCTACTTTTTGAGATAAGGCTTAGGACTGATTATTCTATTATCTAGAACAGTTATTGGTGCTTTATATATCATTATTCTTTATAAATGTATTATGTTAACTATGAAACATACATTTTTAAACTATGATGCTATATTTCAAGAGAATAATACTTATCTTCACAAAATGAAATTTGCAAAAAAGTTTCATACAAAAAATAGTTTGTATGTACTTTTATAATCTGCTTAAAGTCTAGATCTCAATCTATTAAAAATCTATGGGTCAAAGTCAAAAAAAGCATTTGTGAAATGAAAAATTTGCCTTTTACTCTTACTAAACTTAACTGATATATTATAAGGACATAGAATCAAATTCTAATAAAAACTATTAAAAATTTAGTTGATAGTATATCATAGCGAATTCAGGCTATAATTAAAGTAAATAGAGATCAACTAAGTACTAATTATTTAGTACTAAATTTGTAGTATATTGTATTTTAATAAATATATTAATAAAGTTTCTTTAATAAAATTTAAAAATTTTAAGTTTATATTGAGCTAAAAGCATTTGAAAACTTTTGACAAGAGTCTATATTTAGTTTTTTTTTAGACTATTTTATTTGTTAAATATATTTTTATCTTTTGTTTATAATAGAAAGTAAAAAAAAATAGTTTATTATTTGAAAAGTTAACTAATTAATTAATAATTTAATTTATATTTTAATTTTTTTCAGCTAATTTTTATTATTATTAGCATTTAGGTAAATTTTACAATTATATTTTATTATAGAAAAATAAAAAATATTAGTTTATTATTTGAAAAATTAGTTGATTATTTAATAAAATTTAATTTATATTTTTCTTGTTCTTTAAATAATAATGATGTAATTTTCAAATATCTTTCAAACTTTTTTTAAAAAACTAATACTAATAGTAGATAATAACTTCACTAATAATAAAATTATTAAACTAGTTTTAATTAGATACTAGAATTTTAAAACTGCTTAAATTTTTACCTAAACTATAAAAACTATTTTTTGTAGTTGATTAGTTTAACAGTTATATTCTATTATAGAAAGTAAAAATCAGTTTATCATTTAAAAAGTTAGCTGGATGATTAATAAAATTCAATTTACATTCTTTTTTTTCTTAAAATAATTTTTATTAGCATAGCATTTTAATAATTTGATTATAAAGAATAAAATTTGAATTGAAATTATTTTTTAAAAAAGTGAAAAAATTAAACATTTATATAAAATTTTCTATATATATTAAAAATAACTATTTTTAAAATAATGAAAATAATTTATTAATATATTATATATATTTACTAAAAAGTAGTATACTATTTTATAAATAAATTCTTATATGATCTGTTTTAATATTATTATTAAAAAATAATTATTATATATTAGTTAATATTATTAATAATATTAGAATATATATATATAATATTTAAGGATTTAATATATAATAAGTTAAAATATTTAAATTAAAAAATATATAATATTATATATATATATATATATTTTATTATAAAAAAAAATTATCTTAATTTTCAGTATTGATTAAAAATAATTAAATTATAATAATATAAATTTAAAAAAATGTTTTTTATAAATTTATTTAGATAATATTTGCTTATTAAAATATAATTTTATCAAAATATTTTGAATTATAAATAAAAATTAAAATAAATATATTTTAATTAAAATATATTATTAATTAAAAATAAACAAATTTTGAATGAATTTACTATAAGATATAGATAATATGCTCAAAATGATGAAAAGATCACATGATCAATATAGATACTCTAAGATAATTACGTCACGAATTTTAATTTTGGCCAAAGTTGTAATTTTAAATTCTGATAAATAACGTGAGAATCATATTTATCATAATTATTTACGATAAGAATAGGAAATGCAAGTCTTCTTGTTTTCGCAAAATTAAATCTTTATTTAAATAGAGCCTCTTGTACAGTTTTTTTTTTAAAAAATATTCTATAGGAAATCGAAACGGTTAATTTTAAAAATATCACGTGAAAAAATTTACAATTATCTATAAGAAATATGATTAATTTTTCCAGATTAATTCTTATTGATTTGTTTCAGCTTATCGATAAATAATAAACAATTGTGGCGAGATAATTTTGTTCACCAGTTCACCAAAATATTAAGCTTCCATAAATTTTTTTTTTTTTTTTAACCAAAATAATACACTGAATGATTCTAAATTAATTCCTATAGCTTGAATTTAAAGTTTGTTGTACAAAAAAAAAAAAAATACAAAATTGGCTAATTTTAAAATTGTAATATGTTTATTTGCCACACCCGCATTTTCGAGCTCATCTCCCTTATTTGAGTAGGGGGGGAAAAAAAAGTTTTTCATTGTTTCCGAGCACTTGAAAACTCAATAAATACTATTTTGGTATCTGTAACATAAAATCTTTGGATTTACGTATAACCCCCCTGCATTCATTATTTTTAATCTTACCAATAATCATTTGTTTTTATTAAAAAAAAGACAACGACAATGATCCCATAATTGGAAATATTTGAATATTTGAAAGAAAAGTTTATTCCGAATTTATGCTAAAAACGATAAGCTTATTTCGTCTTCTCCGAGAATATTCCGAATGTGTTTGTAAAACTAAAATCCGAGTTTGTATGAGAAATGAGATGCATGAGGAAGAAAGCTCGTTCATTCATTAGTTTGAACAATGGGATTCATTCTATTAGTTTTAAAGTTTCAATGATTGTCCAAGAATAATGAAAGCTCGTTTTTAATCAAGTATCCAATTAAAATTGACATTTCACATTCACTCCTTGAGAATAAAGGAATGTTTTATTAGATGCATAAATGGATAAAGAGTTATCTGATGAATGTTATTTAAAGTATAATGAGTGATATGATTAAGCTTTTTAAATTTTAACTTCTACGTCGGAAACAATAGAATTTCCAAACTTGTATGCTAAATTGGCGCTTGCCTCGGAAACAATACATGAGAAAATAATACTTCCAAAGTTGGATTAATGAATGAAATACAAGATGATAAATAAAGTGGGGTTGAAAAAAATAGAATTCCAAAAAAGAAATTATTTTAAAATATATTTTAATCGATCGTCTTTTTTAATATTAATTAAACAAACATATCTCCTATCTATATCGTTAATTAAAATTTTAGCGGGAGAACTTTCCCCTGTTTCGTGTGTTTTCAATGTATCACTACTGTTAGATTATTCAAAATTTTATGATTTATATTCGACAATGGTGTTACTCACCTTCATAGTAATTTATGATCATCTTTTTTTAATTAAATTACTGAAACAAAGATGTTTCACACGAATCAAATGAAAAAAAAAAAGATTGAAAATCATTGTCATGCACTTTTGTAATACATTTCACAAATATACTTTGATGTCAGATCTTTATTAGAACAAAAAAAAAAAAAACATTACAACATCGAACACCAATATTTTTAACAATTCCATGTGAGTTTATAAAATTAAAATAAGTCCTAGCATTGCATATTGTCACACACGTGCCATCAGTGCAAGCCACAGACATTTTCCACTTTTAAATTTTGCGCATAAACATTTTGAAAATTATCCCAATTTGGCCCAAGTTATTTAGTATAAAATTTCTATTTAAAAATTTTGTTATAAATTATTTATTATTTTAATTAGCTTATATAAGTTGTGTCGATTTGAGTCAAATGACAGTTGACATGCGTCAGATGACTAATGCTGGACAAACCTTCTTAAGGCATTATAAGATCAGCCCAAAATGGGCCTATAATTTAGGCCAGTCGGTATCTGACGCAAAATTATAGTTATAAACGCATAACATATATATGTATCTAATAGTTACTTGATAAAATCATTTTGTACATATAAAGTTATATTTATTAAATTAAATAATTTTAAATTTTTAAAAGATTTTTTAATTTATGTTTTAGTTAACTTTATATTATAAACATTAATTTAATTTGTAAATAAAAATATAATAAATATATTAAAAAATTTATAAAATCTAGAATTAATTTTAAATATCAGAAATATATAAAATCTTTATAATAGAAAGAAAAGAAAACTAACAGAAAAAATAAAACAAATTAATATTAAATCTAAAATAATGATTATATTTGACATATAATATAAAAGTAAATTGATTTTTTCTAATAGTTTCATTTTTTATAAACAAAGATTTTATATAAGTGCTTTATAGTAAAAAGGGAGAAAACTTTTAATTTTTATAAACTAAATATCATTTTTTTAGTAAAGTAAATCCAGATTTAACATTAATTCAAAATATTTTTTCTAAATTAAAATATTTTATATAAGTATAATATAATATATTTATATTTATAAAATAATTAATAAAATTATATATTATCATATAATTATAATTTTTAAAAAATTTAATCTTTTATAATCAAAAATTATATAATTTGATAATTATATATAATATTATAATATTATTTATATTTTATTTTTATATTTATATATTTAATATTATAAAAATTTTTTATATATAAATATATTTGTTATATATTAATCTTTTGTTAATTTTTTTAAAAATAATACCTTTATATTTTTAGATGATTTATTATATTAAATTTTATTAATAATAATATTTTTAAATTTTTAAAAATAATTTATTATCTAATAATCACAAAAAAAAAAAATAAATTGAAATTGAAATTATTTTATTAATACTTATTAAATAATAGTAATTTTATATTTTTAAGATTAATTAGCAAAATATATAAGTTTAAAATTTTATTTTTTTATAATAATTTATTATATATATTTATCTTATTAGTTAATTATTTTATTATTAAAAATATTTAATTATAATAAATATTATTTTAATTTAAAATAAAATATAATATTTAAAAATTTTAAATATAAGTTTATATTTAAGATTTTTAAATAAAATCTAAGGTTTTATAAGTTATTTAAATGATAAAAGATAAAATTAGTAAAATTTATATTAAATTTAGAATACTTAAAAAATATAAGAATATATTAAAATTTGTAAAATAATAAAATGATATTAAAATCTAATAAAAATTTAATAAAACTAAAATTTTAGACATTTTATCAAATTTAAATTACAAATTATTATAAATTTATCTTATATAATCTTGAATTTAAAAATGAAATAATAATTTTTAAAATTTTTTTAAATTAATATTTATTTTCTTTTTTAAAAAAAAAAAATATAGTTAATTCTTTATATAATTATATTTTATATAAATAATTATTTTTTATAAGTATATTTTTATAATATCAATATTATTAATAAATTTAAAAATAATTTCTTTTATAATTATATTATATAAATTTTTATAATTACATTAAATTTTTTAGTTTGAAAATTATAATAATATAGAAGTTGATTATATATTATTTAAATAAATATTATAAAATATCATTATAAATTAATTTTTTCTTTATAAAATTATTAATTATAATTTATATATTATAATTAAAAATATTAGATAAAACTTAAAAGTTTTGTAAATCATTTAAATGGTAAAAGAAAATTTAGCAAATTATATTAAAATCTTATTAAACAATATATAAAATTCAGAAATAGGTAAATCTATATTAAAACTTATAAAAATTAGTGAAATTATATTAATAGTTTTATAAAAATTAACAAATTAAAAGTTTAAATATTTTTACTAAATTTAAAATAAATTTGAATAAGATAAGTAATTTTAATTATAATATAATATTTTATTGCAATTAATTGAAATATTTATATTTAATTTATTATTTAAAAAATTTTTTATAAATTATATAAATTAATATTATTAATTTATAATATTTTTAATAAATATTTTTTTAAAAAAAAAAATTTTATAATTTAATAACATTATAATTATAATTTTATAAATTAAATATTTATTATATAAAATATTTAGCATAAATTTTTTTAATAAATTATTTTTTAATAAATTAGATTAATATTAAAAAAATTAAATTAAAATTAAATTATTTTAATAAAAATATGAATACTTTGTAATAGAAAGGATGAAATCTATCAAAATATATTTTTTTTTTACTTTACAAGATAAATATTATTTTTTTAGTAAAATAAGTCTAGATTTAATATTAATTAAAAAAAATTTTTTTGGTAGTTTTTGCCTTTTCTATTATAAAGAACCTATACAGTTAACTTTTATTATAACAAATTCTATATCTTAGACCTTAACTTTGCTATAAGGCTATAATGGAGTTTTTAAGAAATTTGATTGGCTAATTTGCTATAATAAGAGTATTTTTATTATATTTATTCAAAAAATATGTCATATCAAGAGTTCACTATATCAAGAGTTGACTGTATATTTAAATATAATTTTGTATTTTTTAAATAATATTTTTTTTTTAATATTAATAAATTAATCAAAAATTAATTTTTCTAATTTTATTTAATATATATTATATTTTTATATTAATATATACTGTATATAAACTTATTATAAAAATATAATTTAATATAGAATTCTATTTAAATAAAATTTTTTTTTATAATTTATTTTTTACTTAAATCCTATAATTATTTATATATTTACATTAGTAAAGTCTAATTAAAAAAATTTTTTAATAAATATATATTATATTAATAAGATTTAATAATCATATTAAAATATGATTAGATTATATTATTTCTAGTAGTAGAAAAATTCTAATTAATAAAAATTATATAATAAAATTATTTAAATATTCTTTAAAAATGTATATATATATATATATATAAACTTCAAATAAGTTTATATTAAAAGTTTTTAATAAATTTTATTATATTAGTTTAATTTTTAAATTATATAATTATTATATTAGAATTATAAAATTTATTAAATTTTTATATATAGTATATTAATTTATTTAATTTTTATAATTAATTATATTTTTTAAGATTTATTTTAAAAAAAAAAATTTTAAACATTTAATAAATATTCTTTCAAATACTTATATTAAATTTTAAAAGAATAAAATACCACGTGAAAAGTTACGTCATTCCGGGCAAAATTATATGACAGGAGTTGAGAAATTGCTACCAACGTTACATCAAAGTTTCACCTTTGCTTTTTTTTTTTTTGCCAACAAATATTATTCTTTTGTATGAGAAGTATTAAAAAATATTTTTTTCCTCAAACTTTAAAATCCTTTAATTTTCCCAGATTAATTCTTATTGAAACCGACGTAAACATGTAAACATAAATATGTTGAGATTATCGTTTGCAACTCTGAAAATTTTTTTAACCAAAATAATCTTCATAAAAATGAATGACCCTAAATTAATACCTATAGATTTTAAATTTAGTATTGTTGTGAGGGAATGACAATAACAATGATGATGATGATGATGATAATGATAATAATCGGCTAAATTTATAAAGAAACTTTAAAAATTGTTATATGTAACTTTATTTGCCACACTCGCATATTCAATGACGTGCAGATGATGAGAGCCGAGCTGTTTCGTGCTTCCGTTGAGGAGTAAAAAAAGGAAAAAAAAAAAAAAAAAAAAAAAGAAGTGGACATTGTTGCCGGACGATTGACCAAGGAGACAATAGACACTAATTTGGTTAACATTTTGATTCCCCTGCATGATATTCGATTTATTAAAGTTCTTTTATTTTTTCCTTTTTTTTTTTTTTTTTTTTTTTTTTTTTTTTTTTAGAAAGACAACAATGATCCCAAAATTGGAAATATTTGAAGGATAAGTTTATTCCGAAATCGTAAGCTATAAACAATAAGCTTAAATCATATTTTTTGCCACATTTGCATCATGTCATTGTAAAGGGAATCCTCCGAGTTTGTTTGTAAAGCTAAAATTGGAGGACCCGCACTTGCCAAAACATGTTCATTCATTATGTTATGAACAATGTATTTTTTTTATTAGCTCTACAATTATTGTTCTAATGAAGTGTAATCAACAATGAAGCCTCCCTTAATATGTACGTAATAGACGAAATTAATGAAGCGCATTTCGCTTTTACATTGAGAAATTCCATTTAAAGTGATGAAACACAAGTTGTGATTAATTAATTGAAGGAGAGCGTTGGGATGACCTATTTTTTTTTTTTCTTTCGAGGAAGCTCGGAAATAATAGCATTTCCAAAATTGCACAAGTCTCATGTTATGACAAATGGTACTTTTTGCCTCGGTAACAATAGTTAACATGAGAAAATAATATTTCCAAAGTTGGAATAATAAATTAAAAAATAAAAATACCGGTCAAAAAAATAAGGCGGGGTTAGAAAACAGCATCTAAATAAGAAATATACTTTAAAAATCTGATCGCCTGTAAAGTCTCAAATATTAAACAAACATATCGTAATACTTACCTATCGAATGTATGTCAATCTCATCAAATTTTTTGCGCGGGAGAACTTCTAAAGGATCCCGCCAACTTCTCCTCCCTGTTTCGTGTGGAGTAACCATTTTTCAATGTTACACCGCTTCTGAATTGTATGATATCAGGTATTTCGTATCAAGATAAGGGAATCTGAATAATAGTGTGACCACAAGATGTCGCACGAAATTACTGATAGGAAACCAAACAATGGTGTTACGATCTTGGCGCCAAACCTTTTAATTTGAATAAGAATATATTTAGAAATCCTTTTTTTTTTTTCAAGTTGGTTTCATTGTTATTTCATTGGAACAAAGATTAATTTCATTCATTATCCGTGTACGAATAAAATGAAGAAGATTGAAACATAATTGTGAATGAAATAATACACAACATTTCACAGCATACTTTAAAACATTGTTCATTCTAAAAATGACTGAGAATATTCGGATGTTTTTTTTATTGTTCTCAACATTATCTCCCGAAACTTAAATAAAAAATTTTTTAATGTACAAGTTTTAATAAAAGGATTCTCGCTGCAATCTGCAAAACATGAGAGAACATCATGACAATTTCCTATCAACATAATGCATTTTTTTTTTTTTTTTTTTTTTTTTTTTTAAAGAAAAAGATATGAATAAGAAAACTTAAACATTTTTTTTTTTATATTCATTTTTACGAACTTGAACCGAACATTAGAAAAATTTCCGAATACAATGACAATTCAAGCTGAGAAAATATTTATTATTTCTCGAACCTTCTTTCCCACGCGAGTTTATAAAAAATAAGCGATCAAGTATAAAAACAGATTCTGAAATTTTGAAATTTTTTCACGTGAATGAAATTTTTATTTGATTCGTTTTTTTACAAAATGTTTTTTTTTCTTTCCAATAACTAATTTCTTAAATTTATTTGAAAATTTAAAATTATTTACATAAATTTTTGTAAAAAAAAAAAAAAATCTACACGATTAAATAAATAATAACCTATCTACCCATATAAATAAATTTACAAGGTCGAATGAATAAATAAAAAAAAACGGGATAATTTAAAATGTAAATGTAGACAATTATTTTCTTTTTATTTTATTATTAAAAAATAAAGGATGAGATTTATTCCGGCATAAGTTGTGGCTTAATTTTAAAATCTTAAAAGATGATGAAAATAAAATTTTTTTTTACATAGGTTTTACGATTAAACTATATATATGAACATAATGAAAAATTTTTTTGTTTGTGTTGTGTTGTTTGCAAATTTGAATTCGAAAAAAAAAATGAATGAATAAATAAATGCCTAAACGATAATGCATTGCCATTCGCCATTTGCCATGTCGAGTCGGTAATTCCCTTTGGGAATCGATTAAATTTCGGGATATATCGCGGTGTATTGTTGTTGGTTGTCTTCGTCACTGTTTGGAGAGAACATTTGATAAGTGATTTCCGGCTGCCAGTTAAATGATGGCGTTATGATGTCTTCATAAAAAAACGATGCAGGTTGTGGTGTAGGGAACACCATTGCATCGGTAATGGGTATTTGCTCGGCGTTATTTTCAAGCCTAGCGACGTTTTGTCGCCTTTTTCTGGTTCTCTTTGGAGGTGGTCCATATACCTCTTCATGTCTCTTTTTTGCGTGGGAAGCTAACCTCCTGCATTCGGCTTTGACATCCGCCGATGCGTCAGACCATGCTTTCGCCGCCCTTCGGGTGACCTCTCTCATTCTTAAGTCCCAAAAGCCCCGCGATTGTAGGACCCTCGTATACGCTGTCCTAAAAATTAGGAAATTATTGGGAGGCCTCGTCGGTATTCGACCACGTCTGGGCTTGGCCAGCAGGTCGTCGTCAAAAAGTCGTAGGGGGAGCTGAACATTGATATCGTCTGGGATGCAGGTGGCTCCGTCCTGGTAATGTACGAAATCAAGCATCATTTATAAAGGTGGTGGGCTTTTTTATTCTTTAAGAAATTTGGTTGTTAAGGTGTTATTTCTTCACAAAATTTCAGGTAGTACCAGCAGATTTTCTCGTTGAGGTTTTTAAAGTGTTCTTTTTTTTTTTTTAATTTGCCGGTTTTATGAAGGTCAGCCCTATTTTTTCTTTTTTTTGCCTTTTTTTTTTAATGCCTGAGTGAAAATTTATTTATTTTTTTTTTTTGGAGGAAAAGATGATATTTTTTTATCTGTTGAGAACCTACCCCTTTTTATAATCATTCAAACAAAAAAAATTTCCTTAATAATGATTATAGTGAATAATGAATAATTACTGGTTACGCGAAAATCATTTTACGAAGGACAATGGAAAACTAAAAAAAATAAATCATAAAATAAAAAAATGATTGACAATTATTAACAACAAAGTTTGGTTTTAAACAAAGGTATGAGTTCCAATATCTGTAACACAACTTTTTGAAAAGACAGGGGGATTTTTCAAATGTTGTAACTCTACATATTTATATTTATATTTTTTATTTATTTTGTATTTTTTATACATAAATTTTTTTTTTTTTGAGTGAAAAGATAAAATCTTTTCCTTATAAAAAATAAAACAAAAAAAAATCATCATCACAATAAAAAAAACCTGTTTCTAATCTTGAATTCCTATCGCCCTTTTTCTTTTAATTATATATATACACACGTGCAGGTGAAAACCGTATAGCAAGCAGAGGTGTGGTGATCTCATCGATAGTGAATGATTGCTAAGTAACATGCAACCTTTATAAATATTATAACCTAAAATAAAATACCAAAATAGCATTTATTACAAACCTATTAATAATTCTTTTTTTTTTTTTCATATACTTATCAATTATAGGATTGAAGGGTTGAGTGGAGTCCCACTGAATCCCTTTGTAAATCCTGACCGTTTTAAACGAGGAACGTAACAAGTTTTAATTGGTTTTAGAATTTACGTTTACAAATTTGTACACCCCGTTGAATCAGGTCCCTTCAAATCAAAAGTCGCGAAAATAACAAGATATCTTTATTAATTAGGTTAACAAAATTTTTTTTTGTGTTTTAGGATTATGTACGACAAACTAAAGTTTACGCCTCAAAAACGAAATGAGAAAAATGGATAAATTTAATAACCAATCCATCATCAACGAACCGATGTGACCTTTAAGTTGATTCATTATCGATGAAATCCGTAACGTATTTCCCGGTGACACCCTCGGTGACGGATTTTGGGCCTTAGGACGTGATGGTTAGGCAACTCAATTAATTATAGTTTTTGTTTTCGGTTAAAAATAAAAAAAAAATATGATGTAAATTCTTTATTGTGGAATCAAGGTTTTGATGATAAAACAATAGAACCTAAAAAATATCTGCCGAATCTTTTAATAATCATCCGAAAAAGGAATGTAGAAGTTGAAACGTTATCAATGGGTTATACCCTTCATTCAAATATGTTAACAAACAAAAATATTTATACATCACACACGCGACACAAGATGTACAAAGTTCCGTCCCTTCACATTGAATCCAGATCAGGGAATTGAATGAAATTGATGATCAATTAATTAACGCCACACTTATCACATAAAAAAAAAAAAAAATTCTTTTGAAAAATGTTACCATTGTTTAACTTTAACAATTTTAACAATGGACAGACAGACACTGGACAAATAATTTACAATAACTGTATAAATAAATTCGACACTTCCATTATTGGATTTTGAAGTGATCACATAATAAAAAATTATTAGGAATCACAAATAATAATATCAAAAATGCTTATCTTTTTTATTATCGTAATTTTTGCTCCGTTGTATAACTGTTTTAAATATGACCAGCTTCTAATTTACTCTTTTTTTTTTTTTTTTTATATATATATATATATATATATTATAATAAATTAAAATATACAGTTTTTTTTTTTTAAAGTAATAATTAAACAAGATAAGACCGGTGCTTCTTATGCATGTTCCAAGTTCTTAATTAATTGTACGAATAATAACCTAATCACTTAAAATTTGATTTATTCTTAAACATACAATTTTAAACGTTTAAATAGAATGTATTCTATAATTAATTATAAAACCTTTTACATTATAAAATGCACATATATTAAAAAAAAAAAGGCGTATAAATCTTCACGGTATCTTTACACCTTTACAGTGAGTGCTACATATTTTTTCTATTTTCGTGGTTTAGCTCGGTAAACTTGAAAGATGGTCGTTCAACCTTATAAATTCAAACACTCACTAGAACAATATGATGATACCGAACATTATATTTGTTGTATAAAGACATTGAAAGATGTTGATTTTATCACAAGATAATGTAACCAAAATGTTTTATTGAGTTAGAAAGTACTACTTCAACCATTTCAAAATACCAATCAAATATCTATAACCCGAAAAAGTAAACAAGGACTTTCGCGTGAGAATTTAAGAAAGGGGCGGAATATATATATATATATTTTAGAATTAAATCAAAAGGTTCAAAGAAAATCTCTTTTTACACTTCTGCTTAAATAATAACTAGATTAATTTACATGTTGAAAACTGATTAGTTGGCGTAATTTAGTAAACAAGTCATGGATAATGGTTTTTTTTTTTTTTTTTTTTTTAAAAAAAAAAATGTGTTAGTGATAAATGAGTTGCAAGAACAAAGACTGACTTACACAAACTCGATTTGTAATTATAGAATGGAATCGTAACTCAATAAAAAAAAAAAAAAAATTATAACAATATTAAAAAAAAATTTATATAATCATAAACAAATATTATACTTTCAAGTATCACGAGGAAAAAAAACAAATTACACAATTATGTCTGTACTTTACTTGTTTTATCCTTATAGAAAACCCAAATTCATAATATTATCGAAATAGTTTTGCTGAGTATAGTCGTGGTACGCGCAACGGGGCGCCCCATTGTTTTTATTATTCTTTACCAAATGTGACAAATGTTTGATAAATAATTAATAAAAGCTTGTCGTATCGGATATTACGCAAAATTAAAGCTTCGCAATTGGTGTTTACTTTTTTTCAAAGTGTTTCATCTTTCTAAAATTGTCATTTGTGTATGTTAAACTTTCTAAATGATAAATTTTTTATACTTCTATTTAGAATAAATTATCTTTTTTTTTTTTTCCCTCCCGGGACGCGATCATTTGTAAATTCATATGATTTGCATTATATTTAAATATATAATGTATGAGATATATTTATACTTGTTATTTTAAAATCAGTTACTAAAATAGCAGCTGCGACACGATCCCAATATATAATTCGTAAAAAATTTCGCGATTTGGTATACTGCGCACAATATAATCGAGATCGTTGCTGCGCCGTTAACTTTCAACTCTTCAAAGGCGAGACCAAAAAAAGATTCATCGAAAATGAAAAGGTTTCATTGATTTATCTTGTATCAAAATGCTTATTGTTGCACCAATGGTAAATATTTTCAAATATAAAAGCGGGGCTTGTACCAGTCCTTCATCCTCGAATTTTTTTTACGTTTTTTTTTTTTTTTTTCCTTTTTTTTTCTTTTATTTATTTATTTTTTTTTTTTACAAAATACCGTTATTAGAGCGTCAACTATTCGTTCATAACGAGATTTAAATTTTATCGCAAAAAAATTATATTATCAAGTGTGAATTATTTATAGAAGCATCAACTTGTGAGTAAATAAATATATATATATTGGACATGGCGGATGTAAAGATTTTGGTTCAACAAGTACACGCTTTAAATTATTACAACTTTAGATGCTTAAAACGTAAACTATATTGATGTGTTATCATAGAAGAAATCTTTACATTTGAAATCATGGAACTCCTGATTAAAAAAAAAAAATATGAGAACCGTTTGAATGCAAATTAATGAACATGGTGGAAATATCGTTGGTTTACCAAAGAAAGTTCTTTAATTAAAAGGAAGCTATAAGCTAGATTGCAATACTTGAAGGTTAAGTTGTCGCTTGAGATAGAAATTTCTCAACAACAGTTTTGCATTATACCAAGCAAACATAGCGAATTAGACATTCATGTTTTCAACATTTAATATTAATTCTAAAAGCGACGCGTTAATTCCTCATTCTTTGGATTCGGAAAAATGTCAAAGGAAAATAAATTCGAAATGAAACCCTGGATTTGGAGCAATGCGGTAATTGACAAGCAAGGTTAAATATATATATATTTTTTTATTTCACATTTTATCAATTTAATCTTTATCAGCAGAACAATGTTTATTTATATCTATATAATTCTTTAAACAGACTCTATCTTTTGAAATAGTTTTATGAGTTAAAATTCACTTGATGTTTTTAATTTTCAACATTCAAAGATAAATCTGGATTCAACATAAGATTATAGAAAAAAATATAACTTTTGTATTTCGTTCATCAAAGTATCTTATTAGAATTAAATGCAATCATATTCCGTTCTGTTTCATAATGCTTTAATGTCTTTGGATCAAATTATTTATAAGTGGATCTTTTAAGGTACCGTTTCGCATCTTTAATAATTGAAATCGCGTGACGAAATTTCACACCATTTACTTGCTTGCTTATAGCATGGTTTTCAGTCGCGTTTCTCTCATAACATAACAAGTGCGCGTAAATTTTTTTCGCGTAAACAAGAACCTTAAATATATATATTTTTAATTAATTAATTGTCGAGCTATTAATTACTAATAAAGGCTTTTAAGGTAAGCTGCGCCACACTGGCATTATAAAAAAAAATTTTTGATTTTTCAAAATCTGATTATAATTTTTTATTAATTGGGCTCCGGATGACTTTTCCAAAATACCAGGTTAAAGTATGAACGGATAATTTATTAAAAATTATAAAGGTGCGGTTCCCGCAGTATGTGGCACAGTGCAACGAAAAGAAAAATCATTCACAATTAATAAACATTTCGATCAATAGATGACTACCACAACTAATTTTTAAATCTACGAAGCATTTCCTTTGCAAATTCAACATATCCTTCGCGAGTCATTCCCATTAAAACTACATCCACGACACCACTATTAAATAAAAATTCCAAAGCAACCTTTTCGATACTTTCATTCTCATCTATATTATATTTTTCAATTAAATATTTTCTAACAGCTTGTGATCCACGATATCTCACTTCCGAATCAAATGTATCCAAGAATGGCTGCAAGATCGAATTAACATCAGGATTTCCTCGAAACTGTCCAAGAGAAGAATAAACTTCGAGCAAATGAAAGATTTGATTATCAATCAATTTATTAAACAAAAACGATACCTTATAATAAAAGGTAATTAAGTACCTGAAATACGATAATTTTCCCATTCAAATACATTTTTAATCTTGGGAAGTAGATTATCAATCTGTTTAATTAAATCTAGAATAGATTGAGATGAAGGCCCGACTCCGCCGAAATTTTGCCCCAACTTTTCAAATGTAGAAGTTTTTACGTGTTCATAATTTGTTTTAGGATAACTCGCCAAACGAAAAGCACCATCTTCATTGAAGGCATTAAAAGGCCTGTTAATAAACACCTATAGAAAATTTTCGATAAAGAATGAATCGGTGCTTTGTTTTTAAATTCCACAAATCCTTTCAATCACCTTTAATCCGTTATTCTTGGCCCAAATCGCGGTGGTGTTTAATCCACATCTCTCTAATAAATTACCGGGAATCTGCACCGCAGAAAACCCATGTTTTTCGGTTCCTCTTACGCGCTTCGAAGCTTCCTTTGCACGATCGATTAAATCATAAAAAGGCAAAAAATGTTTGTCTTCCTCAGGTACGGAAAAACTATTGGAGCTAATACCATAGGAACGAATTTGACCTTTATCAATCGCTTCTTCCATTGCTTCAAACGATTGACTAATCCTATCCAACATTTGCTTTTGATATTCTATTATAATGAAATAACAATATCAACAAAGGTGCATTCCCATTTCGCAAATAAACTATTGATTCCAAACTACCTTTCACATTTTCATTGGAAGACTTGATCTTATTCATAAGAAAATATTCTGGATTATGAATGAACAAAATATCAACATATTCCGCCTGCATGCGATGCAAACTTCGGTTCAGCTGATCTCTACAAATAATGAAAAGTTTAAATAAATAATCAATTTTGTTATTCTAAAAATAAATGAATTTTCATACTTCATAAATTCTGGATGAATGCAATGAAAGCAATTGGGATTATAGTGTACGATATGTTCATCTGGAACTTTCTATACTCGTAAATTGATTAATGTATATTTATTGTTTAAAACGAAAAGAAATATCAAGTCGTAACATCATACTTTAAACGCTCCATTTTGGTACAAATTCATGTTATTTCCTTGGATATACCCATATTTAGTTGCAAGGAATATTTCAGAGCGAGATAAAAATTTTCTATCAGAATTCGATAAAATTTTCCCAATCAACCTTTCACTATCTCCATCACAATAATTGGTCGAAGTATCGATCACATTGATATCGGAACCATCAATTTCTCTACTTAAAGCTTTAAGCAATGCATCTTCATTGAATTTATTTCCGAGACACATACGATACATCCCAATGCCAATACGAGTTAATTTTTCAACCGGCATCATTATTGTGAAATCAAAAAAAAGTAACAATCGACTATTTATTTGAAACATAAGGATCTGTAATAATTACATCATTAAGCATATCTTGAATTGTCCAAAATCGTTGATGTTTTTTGAATTTCATGTGCGTGGTTGATTGCTAACCAAAATGATTTATTTTTATACGCCATATTCATGTGATCAGCGAATTCACGTAAATTGGATTCATATTAAATAATTGCAATTGCATATTTCATCAATGGCTTCCTTGGTCTCGATGTGTGAGGACACATTTCTGAAGTGGAACATACGCATATTAATGGCTGGTTCACCAGCTTTTGAAAGTTTCTTACGAATATGGGAAAGTAATAAATAAATTTAAGAATATATATTTAATGACATGGACGAGCTATCTATGAGCAATCGCAAAATCCAGAAGAAGAATCGTCATGACAATACCCCGAACAGAAATTAGGATTCTGGTAAAGATAACGTTGTAATAATGTAACACAAATCTTTTTTTGTTATGATTTGGAGTAATTTTTCTGCTGTTCCTGATGATGAAGTTGCCCGTTGGAGTTCAATTCTCTAAAATGGCGTTAAATTTTATGGAAGAATGGGCTTTTCAGATGTTTCGTAGAACCATGGCAACTCAATTAGATAAGCAATCTCTTTCAGAAAAACGGACAGATTGAATTCGTTGAGCTGTCATAATCCTACTTTTTTAAGTAACCGATTTTAAAGCAGTGAAATACCGGTTTTGACGGTGTTGCTGAAGGATTGATTATTCGAAGTTGCATACAAGTTCGTTTATAAAATTTCTAGTCTATTCCTGGCAAGGCTTGCTTAAAGAATTGTTTACAGCAAAATCGAACGAAGTACAAATGTATACTTAGTTATAATGTAACCAACAAGATTTGCTCCTTTATTACTTTTTTTTTTTTTAATGTTCTAGTGATCGGTCGCCCGAGTATCCCGACTGAGGCTCGTATGTCCTATATGCCATTGTACTCAGAATCCTCTTTTATTACTTATCTTATAATTAGATGTATAAAAAGTGGAGCATTTTGTGAAACTTAAGACATCATCTTATGAGGACGCAATGTCCTTATTATTTTAAACAGACAAATAAATTATCTTCTGAAGAAAATTTTTTTTAATCTGATCGCAAATCATTTGAAGTCACGTGAAATTCATACATTAAAAGTTTTCTTAATATATGAAACATATATTTATTAATCTATTTTCAATAATTTCAAAAATTGTATCTCTTTAATAAAGAAATCTGAATTTAATAATATTATCCTCTATATATAATAATTATTTACAATTTTTAATTATTATATTTATTATATATAAATAATAATTCTTTATTATACTATTTTCTTTTTATTAGTATTATTTATCTTAATCTTGTAAAATAAGCAGATCACATGACAGATCTATGCAACAGAATAATTTTTCAATTTTTTTCAAACTAATTTATTTTTTAAGATTTTGCATTCATGCAAAACTATATATTACTCTATTAAAAATTATTAATTGAAATTCAAGTTTTATAATCTAATAATTTATGATATCCTTTCTAATATTGATAATCTTTCTCCAATTTTAAATGTGATATGGTAGCTATCATCTATAAGTGACAATATTATCATGTAATTTTAAAATTTTATAAGTTAAAACTATAATAATAAAATAAAAATTTAAATTGATAGAATAATAAAGTAATATAAGCTGAACATATATATTAGCTTATTTTATTAGAGATATTAAAAAAATTTAAGTTTATTTTAAGTTCAAAATTTAGGAATTTTTATATAGCATATATAGTAAAAAGGGACATTTTGAACTAAAGATCAACAATTTATACATAAAATTTTTTCGTATTTTTATATGAATATCAAGGCGTTTCCTTTTTTTTCATACTTTAATCTTTTATCAATAATACCTTAACTATCAAAAAGAAAATTAAGATTAAAGAATAAAAAAGAGATAATGATAGAAAGTTTGTAAAGAAATCACAGGTTATAAATGATTGAAAAGATGATGATTATAGCAGGTAGGATGATAAAATAGATATTTTAGATAAAAAAATAAATATGAGTTAATTTGATCAGATAATACATACTTAAAATGAAAAAACATGAACTTTACTTACAGGAAAAATTAAAAATCAACATATTTTGATAAATATAGACCTAATAATTGCTTTACAAAAGTTGTAAAAGGAACTGTAAGAATAATAATATTTATAAATAAAAATCCATTAACTTCAAAAGACTTTGATAAAATTTTGGATGATATTGAAGAGAATGATCAAAATCGATTTAATCTAAATAAAAAA
This sequence comes from Funneliformis mosseae, assembly GCA_910592005.1. Taxonomy (NCBI): domain Eukaryota; kingdom Fungi; phylum Glomeromycota; class Glomeromycetes; order Glomerales; family Glomeraceae; genus Funneliformis; species Funneliformis mosseae. The sequence continues at coordinate 2,381 of CAJVPP010000434.1, read as the reverse complement.
ATTGAAAATTTAAAAATTTAACTTAAAAAATAATAAAATTCTTTGAGTATAAATGAATATAATAAGAAAAAAACAATTTTTGAATATTTAAGAAGATTAAGTAATAATGATAGAAAAGGAAAAATAAAACTAATATAGAGATTGCATAAGCAGTTTATATTAAAAATACATAATATAAAGTAAGAATTATTCATTATTAGACAAAATATTAGCTTCAATATAATCATCTTCTAATTAGCCATCAAGGTAAATATCAAAAAATAATATGATTAATAGATGATAAAGATATTGTGAAATAATATCATATTTAAATTTAATCTCAAAAAGGAATATCCACTCAACATAAATTCAAAAAGTTTGTTAATCAAAAATTACTTATTAATTTGGGAATAATAAAAAAACCCATTAGTGTAACAACTGCAATACATTAATTAAATATACTTAATTATTTTTTTCAATCCTAAAAATATGGTAATTAAAATTTTTTTTTTTTTTATTAATGTATTTAACTTAAAATTAATATATTACTTACTATATATTAATAGGTACATATTATAATGATTATAAGTATCTTGATGTTATAAAGTATCAAAAATTATTTTTGGATGAAATCATGATTATAAAAAGTTTATGATAAAATATAAAGGCGAAAATATGAAATGGATTTTACCAACATTAGAATCTAATAATAAAAAAATAGTTCTTATAATACATGATGAATATATATTCTATTCTAATAATAAAAAATGAGAAGTATAAGTAAAGTCTGGAGAATTGCCATTGTGTAAAAAGAAAAATAGTTATTCCATTATGGTTAATGAGTTTTTATTAAAGAATGTGACTAACTCAAGTTGAATGTATAACAAATACAAGAAAATCCTTCTATACTTAGAGAATTACGTGCTTATTTTCAACTGGATAAAGATTGAGAAGGTTTTTAGATAAGTAAATATTTAATAGAACAAGTTAAAATAAAGGTCATTCCTATTTTTGAACACTTTTTCCTAACTGTATTGCATTATTTGCATTTGATAATAGTTTAAACTATGCAGCATTTAAATCTGATACTTTTTTAGCAAGTAGAATAAACTTAAAATCTGGAAGCAAACAACCAAAAGATGAAAAGTATTATTTTTGGATCAAATAATCAACATTAATCAATAATAAATGAAAATAACAAATTAAAAGAGATAAAGCAGGTTTTAATTAAGCATATATTGTGAAAAAATAGATTAAATGCTTATTATCAATTATATAAAGATAAAATAGATGATGAAAATCATGTAGATTTTATTGCAATCTGATTTTTAACACAAAAAATACGTTAGAAGAGATAATATTAAAAGCTGGGTATAAATGTATTTTTTATTCAAAGTTCTATTGTGAACTAAATTATATTGAATAATATTGAGGAGTAGCAAAAAGATATATTCAGGAAAACTACAATTATTCTTAGTTAGGTTTGCAATACATTGTTCTTATAACTTTAGAATCTGTTAATATAATAATAATAAAAAGTTTGTAAGAAAGGTATGACGTTACATAGATTTATATAAAAAGAGGATTATTGGTAAACTAATAGAATATGCTACTAAAAAATACAAGTCTTATCATTATATTTCTGATTATATATTAACAAAATTAAATAAATAAAATACACAATATATATATAATCACATGATTTAATATAAATCATATGATAAATCGCAATTTTAAATTTTGAATTATTATTGTTTATAAATGATAGCTACCATAGTGAGAAAAAGAAATTTTATTTCAAGGATCGAATTTTTTTCAACAAACAAAAATTTTTGTAAAATACATGTCATATTCATGCGTAACCTATCAGAAAAGAGTATGTCATATTCATATTATTCATAATCAACCTTACAAATATAGATTTTTATAACTTTATATAAGGCTAAAATTTGTTGATTTTTAGAATTATGAATTCATAATTCTATATAAATACTTTAATTTTAAGTGATTTTAACTAAAATTATGTAATAAATTATTTCTTTAAATATAACTTTTTATATACTGATCTAATTATTTAAAATCTAAAATTTTTCTTGATTAAAATTTTCTTTTTTTAATAACAAATTTTATCGAAAGAATACTTTCTAACAACTATTCAAAAAATGATCTTCAAAAAAAGCCAAACGTATTGTTATAGGAAGATATTAATCCAAAAGATCACGTGATACACGTGACCAAAAAGGCATATTAATTGCGCTACATTAAACGATGAAGACGGCAAAGATGAGAGAAATGAATTAAACAAAAGTTACACGAAAAACCCAGAAGTCGCCGGAAAATTCCATTATATTATTAATCATTTTTGTATTATTAATCATTTATCATTTATAATCAATTAGTAT